>JAANDH010000001.1:1424979-1441726 GCA_011799765.1 Nymphaea thermarum | reverse complement strand
GTAATCCTTAGGATCTAGCAGCAACACTAACAAGGACCAGTGGCTCTGATACCATGTAAGAAATCAAAATGAATGAATAATTAAAGGGACATGAATTTTTAAAGTGGTTCAGCCAATAGGCCTACGTCCACTAGTCTATCATTTCTTGCTTGCCTTCCTTTGGTGGAGAGGCTCATTTATATAGAGGAGTTACATAAGGAGTCTCTAGTTCCCAAGAGACATGACTTTTCATCTTTCAACATACATGACTTTTTATCTCTCAAGAGACATGACTTTTTATCTCTCAAGAGACATGTCTTTTCATTTTGTAAGAGACATGACTTTTCATCTTCCAACAGACATGACTTTTCATCTCTCAAGAGATATGACTTTTCATCTCCCAAGTAATTCACATTGAGAGCCTTCTTGGTGTTTCTGTTAACACTTTGATCACGTGAGAAGTCTGAAGAACACCCTACTGAATCTCATATCTACGACGCAGAATCATCATGTAAAGCTTCAGAATGTTTTCCTATTTACAGGACCGAAGGGTAAAGTATCTGTAATCACTATATTACAAAAGCACAATTATGATTATGCCGTGCAAGAAACTTTGTGCTCTCATCTTTTTCGACAATTAGAATTCTTGGGGTCAATGGCCTTCATCGCAAAGTCTTGATTACAAGGTAGCTGCCTAGCTGGAAAGAAAACAGCGAGTAAAACAAGTTAAACCAGTGAAGTCAAGCTCTTGTTTCAAGATCTCTACCTAATTACTATAGTCGAACAGAGCATAGGGCCTTGACTGTCATGCCATTACTCACGGTTTAATTCTGATGAGACATGCCATCCGTTGTATTACCAGAAAAACGGAATTGAGTCACAAATGTCTTGTCTTTAAACCCCAACAAAACGGAATTGCTGAGAGAAAGGAAGAATCGTCACCATTTACCACTGTTCAATTCATCTAAAAAGTTATAATGAACTTTCAAATACAGATCGTAAGAAACCTACGTCATCATTATCTATGGAAAGGAAAAATGTAAACTTCTCATATACACAGTTTCCTGCATCTATAAATTTGCAAGATCCTCAAGATTGCCAGCCTTTGCAATTTGCATTCACCTCGATCCCAAGAGAAATTTGGGTACATTTTTTAATTATATATATATATATATATATATATATATATATATATATATATATATATATATATATATATATATATATATATATATATATATATATATATATGAAAGAAAAATGAATCTTCAACCTGCGTAATCAAGGTCAACGTTGACGTGGGGCAAGTGGTTGACCATGATGAGGATGACGAAATTGCCATTGACGTCAGCAGATTATGTAATGAAGACTGGCGGAACGCGTATCTGGGAGGGAGTCGTCGTATGGACTCGAGAACAAAGATTCGTAGAATAGAAATGTGGATGATCCTTCTCCCACGGTTTCCCACATCGAACGGATGGCAGGTGTTCTTGGACACAACTCGAACTTCTGTTGACATGGTTGCACCCTCAGGCGCCTGCCTTTAAAATTGTTTTTCAAAGTTTTCTTTTTAATTTAGCTCTCAATTTTCTTTTTTTTTTAGACGGGAATTATAGGAGGCATTTGATTTAAAATCAATTAATCTAATATGGGTAGGATACGACATGCTTTTGTTGATGTCGCAAATGATCCGTGGTAAAATCTATGGATCAACTGAGATCTTTGTTTTGTTTTTTTGCGTTGAGTTTCAGGTGGTTTACTGGAGAAAATGTTAGATTTAAGATGCAAAAGGAGAGGATATGATCTTAAATCTATGATTTTTAAATCTCGGGGATTTTATATTAGAGGCAATAAAATTGGCCCTCTATTTTTTTTTTTCATCATAGACTCCATCCTTTTGTCCAAGATTTTTGAATATTTTAGAGACTACTACTTAAATGTAAATGGTTGGACGCATGTGTTATCTTCTCCTTCAGTTTAACGCTGTCATATATTAGTCTAAACATTAAGTTAGAGATCAAACTTGGTTGGTCATATGGAAGGGAAGGCTGATACTTTGCCGTGGATTAATTAAATGACTTCGGAACAGTAAATCATAAATTTATGATATTTTTCTCTTTAATCCTATGGATTGGCCAGGTGAAAGCTACAGCTTGTGTACGCAGGAAGACATCCTGGTGCGATCAAATGTGTATTTCGCGTATAGTCAGCGATAGTGATAGCATCAGAGAGAGACGATCTACAATGACAGGTTTCGCGTGCCATCAATAAGGGTGAGCACGAGCCGAGTTGAGCCTGAGTTCAGTCATATCGATCTCGGCCCGACTAATGAAACATCGAGCTCGACTCAGCTCAAACTCGACAATAGCTCGATAGAAGCAGCTTGAGCTCGACTCAGCAGTTACGTGTTGAACTCGAGTTCAACTCGATTAAGGCTCGACAAACTCGTTTGAATAGAATTGATATTCATTGTTACATGTTGAGCTCGAGCTTGACTCGATTAACGCACGAATTTAGAAAATGGCTAATTGAGCTCCTGCCCTGCTTTTTCATTTTCATGATTTACTTACATATAGACCTTTGATTACCGGATTTTCTTTGAAAAAAAAAAGTGGGTAACCAAGATAGATTACGAATGTGTGTGTGAGCAGAGATAGAGACAGTGAGAGAGAGAGAGTGTGTGTCCTTGTTTCGCACAAATAATTATTCTACTTCTTCTATTAATCGTTTCCAAGGATGTAAGGTTTGGGTAATGGCGGTTGTGTTTGAAGGAAGTGTCCAGAACAGACGCTTGGTCTTGCTCGTATACACCATTCAAACAAGGTGAAGGGTGTTTTTCCCTTGTTATCTTTTGGCGCCCCATGATCCTTTTACTGAGGTCGCTAGTTATTTATTTCTTATATGGGTACCTAGTAAGTGGGTAGATATAATATTTGGAATCTTATGTCAAAGTTATGCACCCTAAATAAAACATGAGACATGATTATGTCACTTTTCTTACAAAAAAAAGCCGAATTCCTATAATAACGATCTGACATAACACCCCAAAACTTTAATCTCGTATCTAAAATTACGAGGGATGTTGGCAACCTTATAAAGGAGGTTGATTAGTTTTTTAGGGTGAACCAAGACGGCTAGAGGTGGAGAGATGGGTTGAGATCCGTCAAACTTAAAGCCGAAGCCTGTTGTTGGATGCATGAGAGGTCTCATGACCGATCCTCTAGGGGTGCTTTTTGAATGAGTGGGGCAATTGTCTCGGAAATATATTTTGAGACGTTTTGTCTCAAGTTTGAACTTCATAAATCAAACAAAAGTACACTTTTCTCCTCAAAAAAAACATGTACCACATATCTCACTCCTTTTACTTAATTTGAATTATAACTTTGCATTTTTTTTTGGTAAAGTAATGTGTCTTGGATGATTCATCCGGAGGAACTTGTCTATGATAACCCGTCTCTTCACATCTCAAATGCGCCTTAAACGTGGAACCAATGGGAGTGTTTATTGTTCAACGGCGATGGGACGAAGAACGTACCGGCGGAATTCTGTCGGCGCCCTTCCTTTGAACAAAGCCGCCACTCGGTATCCAGGGCTTTGAGGGTGACGGTCCTAGCTTTGAAGTTTTACCAGCTTAACAAGGATCAGGGCGTGTTGAAATCTTACAATCTTTTAAAGAGTCGACCAGAAAAAACAGAAGGGAAACAGCTATTGGAGAAATTTCTAAGGCCAATTATTTTGTCTCTACCCTCTCAAAAAGTTTGATAACCTTTTTAGTTTATAAAAGAACTATTAATTGGTGCTCCAAAGTGGCGTAGCATAGCTGGATGACCAAATGAATCTCATAGGAGGCCAGTTGTTCATTGTATTTTTCTAGGAGATACTCTCATAAACTGCAAACAACAAGATCACAATTTACAAACACTCTAGTTGATGTGTGTAGCATACCCTACTAGGAGTGGGCATTGGGTCGGGTCAGCCCGTCGAACCTAAAGCCCAGGCCTGGCCCGATATCCTGGGTCTCACCCGGGCCTGACCCCGCCCGGCCTGATATCTTGGTCTCGGCCCGGGCTCTCTTCCTCTTCACCGTCGAAGTCCTACTTCTATAGGTTGTCATACTGCGATGGTTGAGACCGTTGTTGGGACGGAGACTGCGGCAGCCGACTCTGCACGTAAATGGGGACGGATTTGCCTACCAGTGAGTTTTCGTTCTGATTCCAAATGAGATTGATTGCGGACGCGATTGTGGTTGGTTGTTGTGTTGGGGAGTTGGTGATATGCCTAACCAGAGGCGGAGGAGGTGAGGGGTGGGAGGGGGAAGAATGAGAGGGGGAGGGGAGGGGGGAGGGGGGAAGGGGGAAGAAGGAGAGGCGGACGATGGGAGACCGAGGAGGAGGAGGAAGATGGGGGATGGAAGGAGGAGAAGGATGGGGACAGGCTGGGCGGCATGGCCCGACACCCAGGCCTATACCCTACCCAGGTCGACGACTTTGGGGGCAAAGGGAATTGTGGAGCCTTTCGGGCTCCTTTATAAGCATCAAGTTGTTAGCCTCCTACTTACCAAAAAAATTATTAATTTGTAAAAAACCACTCAAAAGCCAAACCAATTGATGAGTACAAATCAACTTACACAGCAATCGTCCGATCAAATTGGAACAACACAAAAACAAATTGGCCTAACAGGCCTATCACATGCTTGCATGCCTTCTGCATGCGTGGCTTACTGTCAACAAATCTCATTGGATATACTCTTAATCATATCCACTTATTTGGACGTTCATAAATTCATATTTGAATACAGATGAGGAAAAAAGTTTTTACCATATTGGAATTAGAATCCAATTTTTAAGTTTGCATCCAGATCTGAATTCTATTTTTAAACAAATCCAAGCCACATTATCAACCAACTTTTAAAATGTGTGAACATTAATGGATGCAGGATATCCGTTGGAAATTAAATCTGTTTTGAATCCAAATTTAAATCTGATCAAGTCATTTCTTAAGTGTGAATCCAGTCCAATTTCTTAATGAAACTTCAATCTTTTTTTATACATCTGATTTTTTTTTTTTAAAGCAGTTCAGTCGGCATCAAATACAAATTAGATGCATTCCCATCCCTAAAGCCAATACCGTGGGAAAACTAAGCGTGCAAAGTTACACAAGTTAATACTTTTACTTGAAACACGTTATAGCCTATTTTCCTCATCAACATCGCCGGTTTAATGATGTGATCCACATGCTTTAAGGGGCATAGCATAGCTGGTAGGATTAGAAGCTCTCTAGTTTGATTCATGTGGTCACTATGCTCTTGTGTTTTAAGGCAGTAGGGTATGCCATCTAAGTTGAAGGGTGTCTCATTCTATCATTGACACCGACGCAGCTCAGGACCCTGGAAGTAGGAGAATGGGGAGGCCTTCAAGGGCTTCACTTCGAACGGTGGGATTGATCATCTCGCTCACCCAAAATAATGTGAAGTCGGCAGCCGAATCTCACTTTTTTCTATCTCCTCCTTCCATTTCAACGTCACTTACTTGGAAACAGATCCCAAGAAAACTCATACGTCAAAAACCTGCAGCCCAGTTGGAAAAAAAAGCACCTTTGGAACCAATGTTTACTTATTAAAATTAAAAGTCTTGTATTCAAACTTTATTAAATGAGAGAAAAGAATGGAAAGGGTAGTATTAGACTTGCTATTTCCTCCAACTAATTAAATAAGGCCAGAGGACAATGATATTATCATTCATTGGGCGTTGAAATTAGTAGAAACATTAAGAATTCAACATATTTTCTAAATAAATAAAAGTAAAATAGATCTTGCCCACTAGATAAAATTAAAATTTTATAAAAGGAAACGGTGGGGAAAATGGAGGCACACTATAGGGAAATTTTTATTGTTTTAAGAAGTAACATCACAAATAAGGTAGAGACAGAAATTTTTCATAAGGTGTGCTGAATTAAAGTTTTTAAATTTTAACTATAACCAAAATATCATTTTTCAAAATTTATATAAATAAAAAGTAATTTTTTTAAAATTTATATATATATATATATATATATATATATATATATGTTTAAAAAAATATTTGAGGTTCATGCGACCCTACCTTGGCTCCGCCCCTTATCACAAAGTCGACATAATAGATGAGAAGGGCTTTATAGGCATCAGGCCAACCTCGGCCCGACAATTTTGTTTTTTTTTTTTAATTTTTTCATTATATTTTATGTAAATATATAAATATATATTTTTTTTAAATAAACCCGGACAATCTTGCGCCCGACCATCAGAATGGGTCTCGTGCTCGACTCCGAGGCAAGTCGATCCGGTCCGATGCCCAAGTGACCTCACGTCTGCGGCTGGCCCTACCTCCCTTTTTGCGTCATTACAGAGGAAACGACGAAGAAACTGCTGTGGGTGCCGACACGGAAGGTACAGGTAGAGATAGATTATCCACGGAAAGCAACACGGATACTCTTCCTTTGCCTTCCTGCATTCCTCCAATTCTCCTGCCCCTGCTGTGGCCTGTCCCTGCTGTCCACTATAAATAGAGCGAGCGAGCTCGAATCATGGAAGAGCCAATCTGTGGTCGTCCTGTCTGATACAATCAAAAGATCCAGCTCTGCCTTCTTCCCTTCCGCTTTCCCTTCCTCTTGTCTCTCCTCCTTCCGCCTTTTCTTTCTGTCCCATCTTGTTGGCCGTTGAAAATCGTTTTCCAGAAGCACCATCGCCGCTACCATGATCGCGATGATAGCTCGCACCGGCCGTCAGAACCAACGGTACGAGAACGGTTATCGCCTTATTGCAGGGTAAACACCTCTCTCTCTCTCTCTCTCTCTCTCTCTCTCTCTCTCTCTCTCTCTCTCTCTCTCTCTCTCTCTCTCTTTTCCTCCCATAAACAAACTCTCTAAAGTGCTCCGATTTTACAGGTGCATTCCTTATAAGCTGACCGACCAAAAGATCCTGGAAGTTCTGGTTGTTAAAGCTCAGAAAAGCGACACAGTTTTGATACCCAAGGTACTGAATTGAAATCACGCTTCTCATTGTTCTTCTTCTGAAGTTGGAAAGTGAGTTTCTCTTGGTCTTGACAAAATGCTGAAGCTTTATTTTGCGTACACAAATGCAGGGAGGATGGGAGAACGACGAGACTGTGGAAGAAGCAGCTCGCAGGGAAGCAATGGAAGAGGCGGGTGTCGATGGAGACATAGAGGTGAGTCAGTTTTCTGCATTCTTCATTTGAGATCTACCCCGCGCTTCACGGTGCAATACTAGATTTACAGAAAGGTCAGAGAAACTGGTAGATACCATTTAAGAGAAACATAAACATGCATGGGTATTGATTAGCTTGTTATGACTGATTTCTGAAAGACATTCTTCTTAATCTTTGGTTGCAGGATATGCTTGGTCAATGGGAGTTCAATAGTAAAGGGCATGAAGATCGATACCATTTGGCACATGTATTTCCCTTAAGAGTGCATAATCTGCAGGATCCTTGGCCAGAGAAACACCTCCGAGAAAGAATTTGGGTAAGTACTCGGCACATAGTCAGCGATTTGCTGAAAATATCAATCAAATCCTAAACATTTTATTCATACTTTCCGTCCTCCTGTTTTGATCAGATGCGTGTCCCGGACGCAAGGGAACGTTGCAAGCACCAATGGATGAGAGAAGCATTGGATAAGCTGATACTTAACATGGCTTGATAGATTGCATGTAGATGTAATGTCAGTTAATAAGGAGCTCAGAAGCAGATTTAAGCTACTTGTTTCCATGTCGCTGAAGACTGGCATCATCATCATCACGATCATCTGCTTGTGCATTCGTGAACGAACAGTGTAGATTGATCGTACTTGAGGAGAATCGTCGATCAGAGATTGGTGGAACATCGCCGAAAGCTACGATCTTCTTTTTTAAATGAACTTGTACATAAAAGATAGACAGGCAATTGATTTAATGAACAGATCAACTCTGTGCATAGATGTATTTTTCTTGAAGATGAAATGCGAACATTTGACCTCAGTTTCTGTCAGGCTTATTCGGATCGGAAAAATTCTTTTAATCCAATCGAGCTCTAGGATCGACGCTTTTGTGGTTTCTCTTTTTGTGATTCAAGATGCATGTTCTGCTTGGTGGCTTCTCAAAATCTCTGCTGCAAACTTTTTCAGCTAAGAAATGGGAAATTCAATTACCTATAACAAAAGGTGAAAGTCACGCAAGTAACTGACGTTTACGGAAAAGGACTAATAATTCCAACATCATCAACTTGGTTTATATCTGTACACAACAGAAAATTCACTGCTACCGTGTAGCTAGCGTGCAAGCGATCTCCACGGATGTAGGTGCATGTGAATAACTTCTTTCCTTTTGTTTGTATCATATAGTATAAAATTGCTAAACAAAACTAAAACAAGAAGCCATTACTGGAAGCAAGGGGTACAAAAAGTAAAGCAAGAAATCTACGCTGTATACACTACTGAATCTCATATATTTGGCGCTGAATCCTAAACTAAAGCAAGAGATTTTTTTTTTTCTCATTGATAAGAAGTGAAGGGCTAAATTGGTTGTTACTGTACTACCAAAAAAATATATGATTATATCATTGGGAGACTTGTGCCCTCATTTTTTGCAAGAATTGGACGGTGTTTGGGTGACACTTGAAAACTATGTTTTGGAGGCAAATTTTGATTTTACCCTTAAAATCAGGTTTTTGGTGCCTGTAGATGCCATCAAAATTGAAACCCAGTTTTGGCAAAACTTTATTTTGTAAAAGAGAGTGAAAAACCTGATCCTTTCTTTAAGTTATTTAAAAATCAGGTTTTGGATGTGTCATCCAATAAAAAAAGCAATGTTTATAAAACTCATCAAAAACTTTGTTTTTATAAAATCCTGTTTTTACAAAATTGGGTTAAAAGAGAGAGTCATCCAGAAACCCCCTTAAAGTTCTTGGCGTTTAAATTAAAAGCCTTCGTCTCAAAGTTTTACAGGTGATTGGAAAGACAACATCAAATACAAGAAGTCCGTCAAGGCTCTCATTCAATAGTTTTTCATTTTTTTATTTCTTTTCTGCAAAGATTATATATTTTTCTCTTGTTCTTCTTTCATTTGGAGAAATCTTGTGGATTATTCTACATATAATGTATATGTTACATGTACACTCTGCCGTACTTTAATACATAAATTTTCTAAAGTCACAGTACCTATACCCACTTCACCATACCCAGACCCGAACAACAAGAATCCAGAATCCAAATCTGGTTTCATCTTAGAATGAACTAGATTTGGTTTTGTGGTTATGTCGGTTTTCAATGTCCGAGATTTGATTTTTGACTCATTCTTTATTCGACCCATTCACATTGACCAAATTATTCCACTTAAGACAAATTAGAGCTTAGAATCAAAGTCGACATTGACCAGCCAAGGTATTGACCTACACGATTATATCGAAATTGCCATTGACGTCAACGGATTTAGTGTCCTCCGTCCTCTTGGAGACGGTGTGATCTCTGTTGAAATGGTCGCACTCTCGACCGTGTTTGACGGCAGGGAATTAATTGTCATTCATTTTTATACCTTAAAACATAGAGTTTTTCAAGATTACTTTTTTTAGTTTGAACACCGTCCATATGATCTAAAAGTTGACTTAGAGATGGTTTAATTTGGTGGGGAAAACTTCCTAACTTGAGACCGCATCAGTTGGAACAGTTCAACGAAGTATGTTACTTGATAAAAAATCAAAATAAAAGACGTTTGAGGTTACTTAGATCGTCGGTCTTGCAAAAGGATGTTCTAAAAACTTTTTTGGAGTAATGTAGTTAAGCACTGTTAGCTACATGGTAAATTATTATTTTTGAACGAAGAACCTGAGATGTAAACGATAAGCACGCCAAGTAGAGGCATGGATCACATCTTAAACAAGCCAAGTTCTTGAACTCAAATCGTTTATAAATGTGTCGAGCTCAGCTTCAGTTCTTGTTCATGTAAAATCTGCTCAGCTTTAGTTCTTGTTCATGTAAAATCTGCTCAAGGCTCCTGTCTATTTGCATATACCAATATTATATGTAACTATTATCGATAAATATAAATCCCAAAGTGTATCCACGGAACTGTTGGGCCGAATCACAGGCCAGGCCCTGTGGATAGTTGAAAAAGAGGAGGAGGGACCGCCTCCATGGCAGTTCTCATAAACGCCATTGGAGGACCTTTTTTTTAGCAGTAACGTCACCAAGTCGGCAAAGTCACACAGATGATGAGAAGGGGACCCTGATGCCACAATGATGGCGTCAGCCCGCTGGTCCTACTTCCCTTTCTGTTTCATTTCTTATCTGAGGAAACGAAGCAGAAGCTGCCGATCATAACGTGGGCCGACACGGAACGAACCGGTAGGGATGATCCATCGAAATCAACACGGATACTCTTTCCTTGGCTTTCCTTCCCCTGGTAGTTCTCCACTCCTACTACTTCTTTTCTCTGATGTTCCCTACAAATAGAGCGAGCGAGGTGGCCGAAGCAACCAGTGTGGTCGTCCTAATCGGTATAATCCTGTTCTGCCTTATTTCCTCCTGCAGTTCTTCCGTCTTGCCTCTTCTCTCGCCTTTGTTTCTTGCCGTCCCCTCTTGTTGGTCGTCGAAAATCGTTTTCTGGAAGCACCACCGCGCTGCCATGATTTCGATGATAGCTCGCACCGGCCGTCACAACCAACGGTACGAGAATGGCTGCCGTCTTATTGCAGGGTAAACACCTCTGTCTCTGTCTCTCTCTGTCTCTTTCGTTTCCTCCCATACACGCACTCTCTAAAGCGACCTTGTTGGCTGCGCTTTTACAGGTGCGTTCCTTACAAGCTCACCGACCAGAAGATCCTGGAAGTTCTGGTTGTCAAAGCTCAGAAAAGCGACACTGTTTTGATACCCAAGGTACAGAATCAAATCATGCTTCTCATCTGCTCTTCTTCTGAAGTTGCAAAGTGAGTTTCTATTAGTCTTTCAGAAAATGCTGACGCTTGATTTTGTGTATACAATTAAAGGGAGGATGGGAGAATGACGAGTCTGTAGAAGAAGCGGCTCGCAGGGAAGCAATGGAAGAGGCCGGTGTTGATGGAGACATAGAGGTGAGTCAGTTTTTCTTCATTTTTCGTTTGAGATCTACCCCGCGAAAGCTCTTACCGCTTCACGGTACGATACTTGAATTACTGAAAGGTTGGAGAAACGGGTAGATACCATTTCAGAGAAACATAAACATGCATGGGTATTGGTTAGCATGTTATCACCGATTACTCAAAGGCATTCTTCTTATCTTGGTTTGCAGGAGATGCTTGGTCAATGGAAGTTCAATAGTAAAGGGCATGAAGATCGATACCATTTGGCACATGTATTTCCTTTGAGAGTGCATAATCTGCAGGATCCTTGGCCAGAGAAACACCTCCGAGAAAGAATTTGGGTAAGCACGCGGCACATAGTCAGCGATTTGCTGAAAATATCAATCGAAACCTAAACATTCTATTCATACTTTCCGTCCTTCTGTTTTGATCAGATGCGTGTCTCGGACGCAAGGGAGCGTTGCAAGCACCAATGGATGCGAGAAGCACTGGATAAGCTGATACTTAACATGGCTTGATAGACTCCTGCAGATGGGATGTCGGTCAAAAACAAGCTCAGAAGCAGGTTTATGCTACGCGTCTGTCATTGAAGACTGTTATCACCATCTTCTTCTTCTTCATCATCAGTTTGGGGAATCGTGAAGGAACGGTCATTTCTTCGTAGACTGATCTACTTGAGGAGAATCGGCGATCTTAGATTGGGGGAACATCGCAGGAAGGAACCATCTTCTTGTTTAAAAGAACTTGTACATAAAAGATAGGTAGGCAATTGATTTAATGAAAGATCGACTCTGTGCATAGAAGTATTCTTTTTGAAGATGCAATAAGAAGAATATTTTATCTCAGTTTCTGCCAGGCTTCGTCGGGTCGGCAAAATTCTTCTAACCGAATCGAGCTCTAGGATCGACGCTTTTACGTTTTCTTTTGTGATTCACTTGGAGGCCTCTCAAAATCTCTGCTGCAAACTTTTTAACTTAAGAAACGGGAAATTCATTAACTATGCAAAATGTGAAAGTCACGCAAGTGACTGACGTTACGGAAAAGGACTGATAATTCCAACATCATCAATTTCGTTTATACATGTAAATAATAAGAAAATTCACTACTACAATGTAGCGTGCAAGCCATCTCCATGGATGGTGGTTCATATGAACACCTTCCTTTCTTTTTTGTTGATACGACACTATAAAATAGAAAAAACTATGAAAGTATAGGTAAACGAAAGGGAATGCTCTGACATCTAAGTTGAAGGAAATGCTCACAACATCCAAGTTAAAGGATGCATTGTTGCTATCATTGACACCGATGCAGCCCAAATCCCCATACTCAAAGGCAGGGAAATGGAGGGGCCTTCGGACCTCGCTTCATGAACTTCACACTCACCCAAAAGGGGATGCGCCTAGAAGCATACGCTGCATACCCTACTTAATCTCACATATATGACGCAAAATCATAAACTAAAGCAAGAGATTTTTTTTTTCCATTTAAAAATGATAGGCAAAATTAGTTGTTCCAATGACGGCTCGTTGGGAGGTAGGCTCCCACCATTAAAATTAGTTGTTACTATACTACAAAAAGACTATGATTATAACCTTTATTTGACCTTTTCATTGGTTTTTCACATCAATCGTTCTCTCCCAAACTCAAAATTCGAACTAAAGATCAGTCAATTACAAAAGGAACGACTGCAAAACTCAATCTTTCTTTCCCTTTTATCCATTTGAACATCCACTTAAGGCAAACTAGTGCTTCAAATCCAAACAATCAAAGTCAACATTGACCAGGGCAAGGGATTACCTTCATGGTTATATCGCAATTTCCGTTGACGTCAACGGATTGAGCGTTGGACGCGTTTGTAGAGTCGTAGAATGGAGTCTAGACTCAAACGCAGAGTCGTGCAACCGAGCCATGCACTTCCGGTGAGAGGCCCAGTCGGTCCTCTTGGAGACGACGGATCTCTCTTGAAATGGTCGCAGTCTCGGGCGTGTTAGACGGGATATATGGAGGGTCAGTAGAAATTTTATTATTAATTGCCATTCATTCATTTTAATACCTTGAAACATAGAGTTCTTTCTTTTGCTTTCTAGGTTTCTTCAATATTACTTGTTTGTTTGAACACCGTCCAAATTATCTAAAAATTAATTTCGGCCTGGTTGAACTTGGTAGGGAAAACTTCTACCGAACTTGAGATGACATGCGTTGGAACAGTTCAACGAAATATGTCACAACCAATGAGTAGCTCCACTAGTTTTTTGCCTTTACTACTCGAGGTTTGAGGTTCAAATCCCTTCGTTCCTCCTCTTACAAATTTCTTTTTTTTTATTTTTTTTAATGACGGCTCTGGTAAGCTCTAGCAAAATCTCAACTTGAGCTAATCATGCCGACTTGCATTACCTTTCATTCTCATATGTTCTTATGTTATGATAATCTCCCTATGAAATTTAACAACTAGCAAGTAAAATCACAAGTCGAACAACTGCTGCTAACAAAAACAGTTTTTTAACCTAAGATAACAGACAAAACTTAAAAGCACTCTATTCAATTTAATCAAGTAGGGAAAGCAAAAGGAACTCTTGCCATTTCCTTCAACGAAACTTCAACCTCAAGGACGATGATACGAAAAGAAAAAAAAAATGATTGGGAGTTGAGAATCTGTTCTTTTGAATGTTGGCAGGTGCAGTAGGAGAACCAGCGCTTTTACCGAAAACATTAAAAAACAAGCATCTTTTTCCTTGATGAAGATGTAGAAGCACAGGCCTGGTCGTGTAGATAAAATTTTCGTAAAATGAAACGAATAAAATAAGTGGGGGAGGAACCGCGTCCATGGCTGTTTTCATAAACGCCATTGGAGGACCTTTTTAAGCAGTAATGTCACCAAGTCGACAAAGCCAAACAGATTATGAGGGGGACGCTGATGCCACAGTGACGGCGGCGGCCCGCTGGTCCTACTTCCCATTTTGTTTCGTTAGGAAACGAAGCAGAAACTGCTCATAACTTGGGCCGACACGGGACGGACAGGTAGAGATTATCCATCGAAATCAACACTGACACTCTTTCTTTGTCATTCCTTCCCTCTGTAGTTCTCCACTTCTATTGCCTCTTTTGTCTCTGATGCCCCATCTAAATAGAGAGAGCGAGCGCGAACGGTAGCAGAAGCAAGCTGTGTGGTCGTCCTCTCCGGTACAACCCTGCTCTGCCTTCTTCCATTCTGCTGTTCTTCCTTCTTGCCTCTTCTTTCGCCTCTGTCTCTTGCCGTCCCCTCTTGTTGCTCTTCGATAATCATTTTCTGGAAGCACCACCCGCTACCATGATTTCGATGATAGTTCGCACCGGCCGTCCCAACCTACGGTACGAGAATGGTCGTCGCCTTATGGTAGGGTAAGCATGTCTCTCTCGATCTCGATCTCGATCCTTCAGAATGAGCGCCTCGAGGGGACTCCCTTCCTATCAGCAATAGACAGAATGGAAGTAAAATGAACTTGTTGCCTCCGTTACCGTAGGTGCGTTCCTTATAAGCTCTCCGACCAGAAGATCCTAGAAGTTCTGGTTGTTAAAACTCAGAACAGCGATACGGTTTTGATACCCAATGTACAGAACTAAATCATGCTTCTCAATATCTGCGCAGTTGATTTCTCTTAGTTTTCAGAAAATTCTGGAGTTTTATTTTGCGTATTGCAGGGAGGATAGGAGAATGACGAGACTGTAGAAGAAGCGCTGACAGGGCAGCAATGGAAGAGGCTGGCGTTGATGGAGACATAGAGGTGAGTTAGTTTTTGGCATTGTCCACTAAAAGGCTACCCCGAGGAAAACTCTTACTGCTTCACAGTACTATGCTTGTTATAGACTTCATATGTTCGTGATCCAAGTTAATGAAGGGTCGAAGAAACTAGTAGATTAAGAGAAACATAAATATAGGAATTAATTAGCTTGTTATGACTGATTACTGAAAGGTATGTTCCTTAATCTTGCTTGCAGGATATGCTTGGTAAATGGAAGTTCAATAGCAAAGGGCATGAAGATCGATATCATTTGGCGCATGTATTTCCTTTAAGACTGCATAGGATGCTTGGCCAGAGAAACATCTCCAAGAGAGAATTTGGGTAAGCAGTAAGCACAATCAATGATTCGTTGAAGAACATCTATTGAAGCCTAAACATTGTGTCTTTTCTTTCTGTTACTATGTTTTATTAGATGCGTGTTGCGGGTGCAAGGGAACGCTGCAAGCATGAATGGATGATAGAAGCACTAAACAGGTTGATCCTTAGATTGACTGATTACATGTAGAGGCATCGTCAGCTAATACGAACCTGAGGAGCTGGTCTCAGCTAGTTCTTCTCCGTGTCATTGAAGTCATCATCATCACGGGTATGATCAGTTTGGGCTCGTTATCGGACACAGTGATCTCTTCCTAGTTCCTACATTCTGTGGGGCTCGAAAGTTGGAATTGTGAAACCTTTTCTACCTTGAGGAGAATTGTCCATCACAGGTTGAGGGTAACATTGCCAAAGGAATCATCTTGTTCTTTAAATGAAATTGCACTTTTGTACTCTTGTCGAAGATGAAATGCAAACGTCTGACCTCAGATTCTGCCGAGGCCGTTCGGTTCGGCGGAACTCTTTCTTACCGAACCTAGTATGTTCTTTATGTTTTGTGTTTCTGATTTAAGAAGCACATTCTGCTTGTTGACTACTTAACAATCTATTGCAATATGTTTTTTCTTAAATGGTAAATTTACATAATAGAAAGTAACTGGCATTTACAGAAAAAAAGACTGATCATTCCAAGATCATCAACTTCCCAAATTACCCAAACAGTACCGAATCTGCATGAACTCTCTTGAACAGCAATTCCATGTAAGATTTCACACTCTGGAAGCTGAATCATTGTCCCTCTCCCATCTTTCCATCAAAAGGAAATAACGCAGATGCATCGAAAGTCATCAAAGTTATCGATCTGTTCCCAAGTGGCTGGAAGAACAATAGCCGCTAAAAACTGATTCCGCTTCCTTAGGTTTCCTTTCCTCGCAGGTCTTCTGCTTCTGCTGATATCTGCTCCCACCAAAAATAGTGCGAGCGAGCGTAAGCAATTGCGGAAGCGAGCTGCATGGTCATTTTATCAATCAGAACATTCCACTGATTTTTTTATTCCCTTCCGAAGTTTTGTTGTCCTGTCTCGTCTCTCATCTAGAACTTATGGTTGTTAAAGATCAGAGCGACTCCTTTTGATACGCCAGGCAGGAAACAGAATACGTTTCTCTTCTGCTCTTGTTCTGAAGTTGCACGTCAAGTTCCTCTTGGTTTTCAGAATGTGCTGAATGTTTTATATTTTGTGCATACGAAATTACCAGTGCAAGGATCGTGGAAATAGAAGGCGCAGTGGAAGATGCTGGCGCTGACGGAGACATGGGAGCCAGTTAAATTTTGCATTTTTGACTTCTAAGCCACTTTACAGAGAACTTGCCACTTTATGAAGTCGACCCTGTTATGCATCAGTCGCGTTCCGTTTTAGTATCCCTACTTGTCTGTTATCCTTGCAATAGATGGTGAGGCGAGGGTCTAATAACGATGATAACTTACTTCTCAACAGTGGGCACGTCTTCGTAAGCGTAGTAGTTGAGGTTCTCTCGGGTTTGCCTCTCAAGGGCAGGACAGTTAAGCGCTCTGGTTTTTGGAAGGTTCTCCTTG
>JAANDH010000001.1:1380156-1420682 GCA_011799765.1 Nymphaea thermarum | reverse complement strand
TGCCGTTGATCTTATCACGTTGGATAGCAGCTTATTCCCCACCTGAGTCCGACCCCTCCACTGAACTAGGGATACCAATTCCAATTGCAAGGTGAGGACGCAGGGACATAATCTCAATCCCCTAGAACTGGGAGAAGTACCAAACCCACTTCCAGGAGAGTACCAAATCCAAGGTAAGAACCTCGTTTTCCCCTTAGCACCGTTTTCCTTTAACCGGCAACCCAAATGCACCAGCATACTACACTGAACACGATGGACCTGCACAGCTGGACACGGCAGCCCACACAGCTTGAACAGAAGTCATCGCCATGCACAACAGCCACAGTCGTCTTGGATAATAATCCAACAAAGCATAGGAATGCCGAAACTTCGCAGAACTGGTTTTTTGTTTTGAATGAGCATCCCGGAGGTTTTCATTTATATGATTGTTAACCTTATAGCAGTTTCTTACCTTGGTTGCAGTAAAACAAATAATGCACCTACTCGACCAAGGTCTCCTATTGGGAATTCAATTCTACTTGGGGACAGACTTTGGGAATATAATTCTTACATATTTTACAAAAATTGTTTATTTCACAGCTCACGATTCATCTACATTGGTAGTTGAGCCGTCAAGAACAGGATTCACAGCTTCACTTTCAGAATTCGATGCTTCTTTCGCTTGGTTAGCAGACTCGGGTATGCAAGCCATCGTTCTAGACTCGTTACTTGCAGCAAGTTGGCTAGGAGAAATTGATTCCTTCTCGTGTTCGTTTCCAGAAGCAACCATGGCAGGATCCGCACATAAGCCAGCATCACCGTCAGCTGTCTCAGAACTTTCAGGAAGGTTTTCTTGTTTATCAGCTTTGTTGCAATCTCCGGCAATCGCTTCAGCAGCTGCTGCTGCAGAAACTGCCATCTCAGGAGGAGATATTTCAACACGGCCCTTTTCAGCATCATCGTTGATAGGTCCTACAGGCAGCTGATTCAACTTGCTACCTCCTGAAATTGGGTCATCCAGTCCACACTCATCATCACTTCTCTTGTCAAGCGGCAGTTCAGTTGCATTTGTTAGGTGATTGTGACTAGGATTCGCAGGCAAATTCTCAAGCTCACAACTGATTCCATGTGGATCTCCGGCAATCACTTCAGCAGCTGCTGCAGAAGAAACTGCCATCTCAGGAGGAGATATTTCAACATGGCCTTTTTCAGCATCATCGTTGGTAGGTCCTACAGGCAGTTGATTCAACTCGTTACCTCCTGAAATTGGGTCATTCAGTCCAGACTCATCATCACTTCTCTTGTCAAGCGGCAGTTCAGTTGCATTTGCAGGCAAATTCTCGGGCTCACAACTGCTTCCATGTGGAATATTAGACAGGTCATCTGAACCTTCACCAATCTTTTCATTCTCATGCAGAGTGGTGTTACAAGTACTACCATTATCGTCCATGGCAGGTACTGGCCTACTGTCATCAGGCACATTTATGGGCACAGAAATATCTTCACAAAGACTGCCTACTGATAATTTAGGTTGCCGAGGTTCCACATCCACGCTATCCACTTCCAGGTTGGGACTGCCACTTGTTTCATTTGCACTGACCTTTTCTTCAGCTTCTGGAGGGGGATTGCCACTAGTTCCTGTCATACTCACCTCTTCGCCCACTGGAAGGACACTTGCTATACCGACATTGTCGTCATCACTAGTAACCAAGCTCCCTGTCAGGAGAGCATGATCTCCAGACAATACAGGTATCTCATCCTGTGATACTTTTGGAGACGAGCTATTGTAGTCTTGGGCAGATATTTCATCTGGCACACCCATAACTGATCTAGATTCTGTATGCAGCAGTTCTGACCCTGAAGGGGATGAGATGGCGGGAGGATCACTATCTTTTCGTTCATCACCCTCTTTCACTGTAACCGTTTGGAAATCTGCTACAGTATCACTGGTTTGAGAAGCCAACGTATGTTCTGCCTCCAAACTACAGCCACCCACATCATCAGAGTTTCCAGGCGACAATGACTGATCAAGTTGTTCTCCAGTTTTTGACAAATTCTCCTGAACAGAGTCATGATGCCCTTTCGGACCAGGAATGGTGTTATCCTTTGCAATTTCAGGAATGAAAGAAGTGACTTCTTCCTCAGATTTCTCATCCGCAAAAATATCCCCTGCAGATTCCAGATGCTGAGGTTCAAGACTAGGTTCAGTTGACTTGACATATCTAACATGATCAACTTTTGATGCAAAAACATCTTCCACCACTAGTTTAGAGTCCACATAACATGTTGATTCAGGGGCCTCATCAAGTCTAGGAGCTGTACACAGAGAAGCACTTGTAGATGAAAGATTCTCATCCTTTTCAGCATTTTTTACAACTGTATCATTACCAGAACCTTCAGGATGATGAACCTCGCTGCCAACTGATGCATCTAGTTTGCCAGGTTGGCATTGTTCAGTTTTGGAAATGAGATCATTTTCGTTACCATCTTCTAAAGTTTTAATATCGTCCTCCATTGGCTTCATATCTTGAACGCTTATAGCATGTTCAGTAGCTCCTAAATCATTATTATCCACAACGGCTTCCTGGGATACAACCATTTTATCAGAATTCTCGCAGATACCAAGAGACGTGTGATGGACAGCTGCCTCCTTTCCAGACAAAGGAGGTGCAGAGCCTAATTCAATGCCATCTGATGAACTTGTATGAACAATAGACCTTTCAGTGGTCATCACCCTGTCATGACTACTTAACATGCTGGATGCATTTGGAACAACCAGACCATCATCAAGTAATTTCAACCCTGAAGGCTGCTGAGCTTCAGCTGAAGTAGCATCATCCTCAGTTAATTCGATAAGAGCAGCTTTCTCAGTTGAAGCTGCATCACAATGAGTTAACTCAACAAGAGCAGCTTTCTCAGTTGATGCAGCAGCACCCTCAATTAATTCAACGAGAGAAGCTTTCTCAGTTGATGCAGCATCACCCTTAGTTAATTCAACAAGAGCAGCTTTATCAGTTGATGCAGCATCACCCTCAGTTAATTCAACAAACGGAACTTTCTCAGTTGATGTAGCATCACCCTCAGTTAATTCAACAAAAGGAGCTTTGTAAGTTGATGTAGCATCACCCTCAGTTAATTCAACAAGAGCAGCTTCCTCAGAGTTACGTGATAATACATCAACTATGCCAAGCACTTCTGCAGAGACAACTTCCATGGAAATTTTTGGTGGAGGCATGCTCAGTTCCATCCTGTCAATTTGCTGAAGATCTTTGTCATCATCAACGGCAGCTTGTTCTGATGCCTCAACTGTCTTGGCTTGCAAAAGCGGTTCTACCGACTCGCTTTGAAGTATCGTTGCATCAATGGCATTAACAACAGCTGTAGACATACAAGCAGCAACCGTCTGGTCAGCTGCAGTAGCAAATGGTGCTTCATGCTCATGACCATTAATACTGGCTTGACTAGATTGGACATCGTTGTCCACCACACTGGATGATCGTGGATGAACTTCCAGGATAGAGCTCACTGTTGGTGAGACCTTTTCAGTAAGTAAATCTGAACTTGCTGCTCCCGCAATAACTTGGGGAACAACAGTCAAATTATTAGCTTCCTCATTTTTCTCACTCGCCTTAGTCCCCTCTTGAAGAAGGCAAGATGGGCCAGTCATCTGGACATCATGAGATGCCGATGGAAGGCTGCTGGGAGACAGGCTCCCTCCATCATGAGCTGGCACCAGCATGTTTTCAACATTGTTGAGACAAACCTTGGTATCTTGCTCAGCGACTTTCTCATCAAGCCCAACTGCTAGAATATCTTTATCAATTGTATCAGATTTCAGTTCAGCAGTTGGTGCACATGTTAAATCATCCTCTTGTTGACTTCTTAGTTCGAGTACTATAGGGGAAGGGCATGGAAAGGGTTTGCCACCAACAAACCATGCACTTTCAGGACTTTCCTTCGGTTGAGCTACGGTCTTATCTGCTTGATCATGAAACATGGCTGCAGAGTCCAAAGGCATAGCAGATTCCACCTCAACTGGTTGAGCCAATTCCTTTGGTAGATTACTTGGTGCCTCATTTTGATTATGCAATACTTCTACCGAACCCTTTTTGGTTGCAACAGCAGTTCCTTCACCTGATGCACATTGAGAACCTACCTTTGTCTGGCCTTGTAGGGGCAATATTGCTGCAGAATTGTTCGCAGCAGATTCCACCTCAACTGATTGACCCGATTCCTTTGGTTGCATTCTTGGTAATTCAGTTTCAACATGCAGTATTTCTGCAGAATTCTTTTGCGTTGTAATGGCAATTGTGCTGCAGAATACTTCACCCGATGAACATTCAAAACCTCCCTTTGACTGGTTTTGCATTGACAATTTTGTTGAAGAATCCTTTCCGATTGTAGCAGAATCCACCTCAACTGATTGAGACAATTCCTTCAGTTGCTTTCTTGTTTTCTCATCTTGGTTATGCAATACCTCTGCTGGGCTGTCTTTGCTTGTAACAGATTTTCCTTCACCTGATGCACATTCAGAACCTGCATTTGGCTCGCTTTGCAGTGGCAATGCTGTTGCAGACCCTTTCTCAGTTGTAGCAGTTTCTAACTGAGCCAATTCCTTAGGTTGCTTTATTGGCTCAGTTTGGTTAAGCAATGTTTCTGCAGAACTCTTCTCAGTTGCAATAGACTTTCCTTCACCTGATGCAGAGTCAGAACCTGCTGTTGGCACGCTTTGGATCGTCAATATTGCTGCAGGATCCTTGTCAGATGTACCAAAGTCCACTTTACCAGATTGAGCCAATCCAATTGAATGGTCTCTTGGTTCTGCTTGGTCATGCAATATTTTTATAGAAGCCTTTTCATGAGCAACAGGCTTTCCTTCACCTGATGCATATTCAGAACATTCCTTCGACTGACTTTGCAGTGGTGAAATTGCTGCAGAGTCCTCCTTAACTTTAGCAGATTCCACCTCAACTGGTTGAATCGATTCCTTTGGTTGTTTTCTTGGTTCCTCGGCTTGGATATGTAGTTTTTCTCTACCTTTTTCAATTGCAACCGACTTTTCTTCACCTGATGAACCTGCATTTGCCGGGTTTTGAAGTGGTTCAGCATGATCACGCATTATTGCTGCCAGATCTTTCTCATTTTCAGAAGCCCTCCATTCAACTGGTGTTGCCAATCGAGAACCTTTTGGCTGGCTCCTCAATGCCTCCATTTGGGGATGAACTGCAGCTGCAGGACCTTTTTCACTAGGTGCAAGTTTACCTAGAACAGATGGTGCACATTCAGAAATTTCCTTTTGATGTTTTATTTGTGTCTCGGTCTTATCATGCACTCTTCCTGTAGGGCTCTGCTCCAGCGTAGCAGATTTCTTTTCAGTTGATGGTGTACATTCGGAACCTTCCTTCAGTTGGCTTCTCAGTGATCCTCGCCGACCATGCACCCCAGCTCCTCTTCTTCTTGCTGGTTTCCTTTCGTTTGGTGAAGCTGCAGAAACTCCTTTTGATTGAATTTTCAGTTCCCCAGTTTGATTGCATGCTATAGCTACACCACTTTTATCTGCAACTGGTTTCTTTTGTGCCTCAGATTGGACAGGTGTCATTTCTGCAGTCTTCTCAGGTACAGCAGGATTCCCTATGGTTGATGATACACATCCAGAACCTTGTGTTGGTTCCTTCTGCTGGCTTCTTACTCCTCCACTTTGATCATGTACAAGCGAGGCAGAACTCTTAATGATTGTTCCAGTTGCTTCAACTGATACTACAGATTGATTACCTTCCTTTGGATGGTCTTTTGATACCTCTGTTTGGTCAGGAGTCGCTGCTATAGAACCCTTGGTTGCAGCAACTTGCACTTCAGTTGATGGTGAAGGTTCAGAACCATCCTTTAATTGACCTTTTAGTCCCCCAGTTTGGATAGGCATTGTTGCTGCAGGACTCTTCTCTGTTGCAGTAGATTTACTATCAGTTGGTCTTAGATGTTCAGAACCAACCTTTGGCTGAGGACTTGGCACCTCAGTTGTTGAGAAAATAGGCTGGGATACTGGATATTTCGTTACACATTTTGAGTGCTTTCGGCTGGAAGGATTACGTGTTTTAGCCTCCCCAGAGGATTTACGCTTTGCAGGAGCATGATGCACTTGTTCATCTTTACTTTCAGCAGAAACCTTAAGCTTAGATCCTGAAGTATCACAGCTCAAAACTTTGGCCTTTTTCTCATCTAAATTACTGCCTCTTGGTTGCCCAGATGACTGAAACTCAGTGGAATTCTCTTGGGGATTGCTGCACGTAGATGAGGCCCTGTATTTTGGATCTTGAGGGCACAGGGATGATGCTTTTTCGATGTGAATGCTGCTTTGCTTCTTTGTTTCTTCAACTGGAACACTGGCAGACCTTTCATTTTCAATCCTGCTCCCACCTGAGCTTGGGGCAGTATCTGGAAGAGAAGAGGCACCAACAACAGCTCCAGACAAAGGGCTTTGAGTAGGAAGAACTGATTTTTCATGTGCACCAGGCTTGGCATTGCCTGCTAAACAAGAGGAGCCAATCTGCAGGTAATTCTTTCCCGAGATGGATGATTGTGAAGTTGTAACAGTAGCTGAAGACTGACCCTCTTTTCTACTTTTTGTCCCACTAACTTTTGATGCATTTCCAGTGCAATCTTGCTTGTTGGTTTCCACCAAACGAGCATTGCTTTCACATACTTGAGATTTAGAAGAGACTCCATCTTTGCCTGCAGGAGCAGCCCTCTTATTGTCAGGAATTAGTTCCTTCATGGACTCCCTGCTAATTGGTCCAGGTAATATACTGATATTCTTATCTTCAATGTGGGCTATACTGGGAACCCTAACAGAAACCAAGTCAGCTGGTTTTTTCGGCTCCGAACCTTGGTTATCATTGTGACAAAGGGAAGTAATTGATTTTGATGGTTTGTTTAGCCACGCATTCTCTTGTGACACAAAAATCCTTGAGCTCTTCTCTAGAACTGGATTGACCTCTTTTATAGGTCCAGGTACCTGGTTAACTTCAAAAGTAGGAACACTATGCTTTAGCAGACGCTGCCTAGTGTCTGATGCAAGTGCAGCCTTTCTGACTGACCCCTTGAGTGAGGCTGAAGGAAGTGGACTTGCACCAGTAGAAATATCAGGATTTTGCACGCTTTCAGTCCCCATTTCCAATTTGCAGACAGATTGAACTGGTGCTCCAGGAGTTGAAGGAGAATTTTCAACCACTCTCTTCGGTCTGCCTCGCCCTCTTTTTGATGGTGGTTGCTCTTCTACTTTCTCAACTTTTGAAGGCACTGAATCCTTGGCCTTCTGAGCATTTGAAGGCACTGAATCATTGGCCTTCTGAGCATTTGAAGGCACTGAATCCTTGGCCTTCTGAGCATCAGGGGTTGCTTCTTTGGGCGGTGAAGATTCAGGAGAATCCACCTGGCAGAGCTTTTCAAATTCCTCTTCAGTCCATTGATCT
The DNA here is from genome assembly GCA_011799765.1 of Nymphaea thermarum. Classification (NCBI taxonomy): domain Eukaryota; kingdom Viridiplantae; phylum Streptophyta; class Magnoliopsida; order Nymphaeales; family Nymphaeaceae; genus Nymphaea; species Nymphaea thermarum. Next base: position 1,413,234 of record JAANDH010000001.1, on the reverse strand, counting down.
TCATACGAACGGACCTGAAGAACATAAGGCATGTGGTTTAGCATATTCGAATACAAGATTACCTAACACAGGAAAATTATGGGCAATACAAGACAAGTAGCTCATCACCAACCTCTCTAGCTCGTTTCCCCCTCCCGTACTGCTGGGTGTCACAAATAGCAAGGTACTCGCCTTTTTGCTTTACTGGTGCATTGGATGATTCATATATCTTCATCGCTTGGTAAAATGGTTTCAAATCATCTTCCGTCACAAGTCGAGAAGGCATCTGCAAGAGCTCAGAGATATCCTTGCCTTGTGCTTGTAGAAGTTTCCTCCATGAAGTCTGTGACAATGCTTGGGTTCAGGGAGGATTTAAAACAACACATACCTGATAGATACATGAAAAAAGAAGAAACCTATTCTATATGGGTTACAGAACCAACCATCTCATCTTCATGCCGTTTTCTGTCAACTGATTCAAAGACATCAATCTCAGATTCACTGCAACACCACAGCTTTACAAAATGAGTACACAACATACAAAACCATATTGATCAAAGTAATACAGAAACTATGAAATCAGGTTTTTTCTTTATTCTAAAGCATAGTCATGAATGTTTAAGATATTCAGAAAATAGTCAGAAGTGATCATTGTTCTGAAGTCAGTCCATACTATTAGCCGAATGCGTTGACGCATTCAAAATATGACCAGAAAGAAAAAGTTGCCAACTATCCTGAGATATTCCTGGCACTTTTCAAAGTTTTCACACAAGTTCGGTTTTCGTATTTTTACACCTGTGAATTTTAATTCCTTTTTATGTTTTCACAACATTTTTTTACTTGCTAACTTACATTTTTTGAAATCTATGATCTCACTTCATAAAATTTCTGAATTTTTCACCATATTTTTCCAAGATAAACCAGATCCCAAAAGAAAACCTAAGATGACCTTATTAAGAAATTGCAAAGAAGAATCAAGTCAGTATGGCCTAAAGTCTAAGAACTTGGAAGTTAGAACAGCATCATATCATAGCAATGGCAGTTAGCTGGATACAAGAATAAAAAAACTTGATTGCCACCTGCGAGCCAAAAGATAATTAAGTGCATCATCATCCAATACAGGAGCAGCCTCTTCTTTCTTACATTCCCTTAGCAGCCCCTCCAAATACTCCCTTCGATCTTCCGCACTGCAATGCAACACCAAAGAAATACATATAACATGAAATCAAAGGGCACATCTAACACACAATATAAGGTCATCAGGAAGAAATTTGGAAGTGTACTAAGCAACAAACAAACTGTCAGAACAGCAAACCTGGTATTATTGTCAAAAAAACCAGCAGTAATGCTCTGATTGGCCACACCGAGTTTGTGCTCTGCAGCAGCTCTCACTTGCTCCTCAACAGTTCTTACCTGTCCAAGTTAACAGTCAGAAGCCCCATATAGTGACAGAAAATTTTTTGAGAATGATCAGGTAAGTTGTGCCCTCAAAAAAGTAAAACAACAATGAACACATGTAAACATTGAAAATAAAATAAAATCGTTCTATTCCAAGATTTTCAAAGATGAGGATTGCATCCATGCACTTTTGCAAAGGCACTCACAACTGAGGTATTCAATAAGAGTGCAACACCACAAAGAAAAATTACTTCCATATGATACAACCACTGCATGATGATGAAAACATCAAGAATTTGCATTTTATTTTGTTCTCCAACATATTCAGGTGAAAATTTTTAACTTTATTTGACCTGGTTAGCTCAACCTGACAAACAATGAAAATAGCTGACTTCAAAGTAACTAATAAAGAGGGAACTGGATGACATAATTAAAATGTACCTGAAAGTCAAAATAGTAAGAAATGAACAAATTTTTGTGCTGCAAGTTCATTTATTGATGCTACAACTTATTTCAAAAGTTAATCATCGAATCATATCAAATAAAGAATTATTTTTACCGTCTCCAATCGCAGAACAAGAACATCTCTTTTCTGACCAATCCTGTGAGCCCTAGCTTGTGCTTGTAGGTCAACCTGAAAATATATCGATGTTCGATATCAGAAAGCACAATCTACTTCAATACATGTGTGATGAATTAGAATAATTAATTTGTTGCCTGAGGGTTCCAATCCGTGTCAAATATAACAACGGTATCTGCAGCTTGAAGGTTAACCCCAACACCTCCTGCACGAATGCTGATATACATTTGCATAATCAATAACTCTAGAGGGGCTAGCAAATATTTATGAACAAATAATAAGGAACAAAATTTTCAGCTGGCAGTTGACACATTGAGAAAAATATATCAAGAGAAGATGCTGAAAGGAATCTACCTCAGCAAAAATATAAATGCAGTAGAATCAGCTTTGTTGAATTCATCAATGAGAACTCCGCGATCGTTTCCTGAAGTATGTCCATCTAAGCGAAGATACTTGTAACCCTTCCATGATAGATACTCCTCCATGACATCAAGCAACCTGGTCATAGTAGAGAAGCATAGAACCTGTGGTAGAAAAAGACAAAGAGAATATCAATTATAATTCTCAAAATAAAGGTGAGTATATGGATTAAGAGTAAAAGTTGACAAAAATCATAATTGGAACCTGCAGAACAAATAGGCTTCACAAATAGGTTTCTTTTCAGTTTTAAATACGCTAATGCCTTAGCAAAGACTAAACACCACTATGCAAAGTAGATTGTACTGAAGAGAAGCAAACAAAAAAGTCAACATATTCCTGAATTGCCGAAGATAAGTTGATCTTACAAGAAGAACAAAAACTTCATTTTGACAAGAAAGTGGGTGGTTGTGGAAGTTCAGGAATGAAGCTAAGCACAGAAATTTTGTTCCTTGGGACACAGCAGGGACCCTTTGTTGGAAAACCTGCATGGAGCATTACGGTAAAATGGATTGGAGTCCAGAAGTTAAGGCAGCCGTTAGCAGTTGGATGGACCTTGAGATCTCGTGGGCATCATGGGTGTGGGATCCAGGGATAGGTTTCAGATCGGGTTTCTGAGGAGGGGCAGGATGAAAGAGGTTGCTGGCCTCATCTGAGATCAGGAGAAATGTTTGCTGCTTAAGTTCACTCGATGGAGTTTAAACCCCATCAGTGACCTCAGTTTTTGGGCACTCAACAGGTGCCTTCAGCATGTTCAGGATAAAAATAAGCCTATACTACTCCAAGCCAATAACATCCAATGGAGACGCAGGTTGGGAGGAATTGTTGGCGGTCAGTGCCGCGCGCCCACCATTCTCCAACCTAGTTTGCCCATTCTCCAACTGGTGCAGATCTCATCGCAGCACATCTCTCCTGAGATGTTATCTATGTTAGGCAAACCAGTAGATTCTGAATTTTTTGAAGAGTGGGAAGCCACTGTTACGGTGAGTTGATTTCCCCTTTGGGGTGGGATATATCCTTTTGGTTTTTTGCTGTTTTACCACTGTTACGGTGAGTTGATTTCCCCTTTGGGGTGGGATATATCCTTTTGGTTTTTTGCTGTTTTATCCTGTCTGCTCAGGATCCCATTCATCTTTGTGCACAGTTTTTGTTGGTAATAATATCTGGGGCAACCCACGCAGGTGTTTTCCTGGACACGAAAGTGAACGAAAATGGTGAACAAATGATCGGCTGACAAACCTTAAGTTGGTATTTAAGAAATTCCTGTGCACCAAATAAATAAAATAAAGATAATGCTGTAATGCCCCTACTTTGGTGTTGTTTTAAGACTGATAATGACAACTGTGCAATCTACTTTGGTGTTGTTTTAAGACTAATAATGACAACTGTGCAATGCTAAGAAACAACTTCTTCAGACTAAGTAATCAAAATCACTATGCAAATCTAGGCAGTGGATTTTCAAAAAGGACTAGGGATGCCTACACAAGGCAGGGGGAGGCCAACAAATATAAATGAAAGGCCAACAAATATAAATGAAAGGAAGAAAGATGAAGAACAAGGATAATAACAAACTAAAAACAAGAAAAAACAGGAAAAAGGGAAAGAAGAAAAAACTAAACTTGAGGAAAAAATAAAACCAATAGACTATGCCACATGAATGCAGGGTATGGGTGCAGGATAAATAAGCATGACAAAGTTAAAAGCAAAGAAGATGTTCCCATAAACCGTAAAAGAACCCTCTTATTAAAGCAAAAGAGAACTTCAAAAGTAATAAGGCAAAATGTAAAAAAAATCTTTGTAAACGAATCTCTTTATCGAAATTATAATAAAAGAAAGATTTAAAAACAAAAAGTCTGTCCTAACACTCTAGCCCCTTGTCTCCTCCTGCCACCACAATTTCTTCTTCATCCTCCTCCCCCTTTTCCACTTTCTCCTTCTCCTTTTTCTTCTTCCTTCGTACTTGTCTTCATTACAGTATATAACAGTATACATATTGCATATTACTACAGCAGTATGTGACAGTATAATACATATTACATATTACAGTATATAAGAATATACATATTACTAAAGCAGTATATACCAATATAATACATATCATTGTCACAAAAAACGTGTATGGGTATTATACGGCAAGGAATTTCTCGAGTATAATACGGCAAAGTTGAAACCTCGGGAATAAAATGGGAAAATCTCGGCAAATTTTCAAAAAATTTAAAACATTTAATAAATCCTAAAAATTATAAAAAAATAAAAATCATAAAAAATACAAAAACACAAAAAAACATGTATAATACGTGTTTTTTCACGTTTTTTATTTTCTGGCATTTTTTTAAAAAGACGTGTTTTTTCACGTTTAATATGGCTGATGCTGTTTTGGCGTATTATACGTGTCTTTTTCCAATAAGATGCATTTTTTGTGACAGTAGTTTATACACAGTATGTAACAAAATCATAAACAGAATACATATAACAGTCTAAACAGTAATGCAGACTGTATTATACAGTAAAACAGAATACATAACATGAATCATAAACAGAATATATATAACAGTCTACTAATGGTTAAACCGTTAAATCATAAATGGAATACATAAATAACAGTAAAACAGATACATAACATGAATCATAAACAGAATACATATAACAGCCTACTAATAGTTAAATCATAAATGGAATAAATAACAGAAATCAGAAACTACATATTACTAGAAACAGCTACAACATCTTACAATATACATGTTACTAGAAACAGCTATAACATATGACAGTATGCATATTAATGGAAAATTAGAAAGCAGAAAGAGTCATATATACTACTAGTATATAACAGAATCACTTCAGAGACAGTCATATAAGTATATAACAGAAAGAGAAACATAACAAATTAACAATTCAGGCTGAGATCAGAAATCAGAAACATATATAAAAACAGATAAACTATTTACATAATAGATTACACAACATATTGAATCATAAACAGAAGCATATACAAAACAAACAGATGATTTACATATAACAGGTATACAGGTATTTACAGGATGTACTTAAAGAAGATGTAACACATATAACACATACAAGTTATATAATATCACGGGTATACAGGTATGTTCACTTTCCCATGGACTAGGCATGCTGGCACCTAGGCCAGCCTAGGCACCAGCACATACCCCGTCGCCTAACTGGTGGACTTAGGCAGGTGTGGACTCACACTTAGTCCACGCCTAGGCATCGCCAAGGCGACGCCTTGACAACATAGGTCAAGATACTGAAGAATATACCAATTATACTGCTATCCATCTGCATGTTTGTGTACATATACAGAAAGATAAATAGTCAAATACATATACATGCACATGGGTTATGCAAAATATAAAAAATATGCATGTGCATATGCCAAATAATCTACAACACTGATCAAACGGAATGATTGAGATTTTATTGGGAAAAAAAATGAGTGTGCATGAATCATATTAATAGTATTACAACTAAGACCAGATTCAAATTACCAATTCTCAATTACATGACCCACAATTACCATGTAATAAACAAAGGCAATAACCCATGGTAGAAGAGAAATGAGGCCTCAAACTTCAAAGTATCATAAAAGTACAACTTGAACACCCAATGCAACAAACACAAGCTTCCGTTAAAAACTTTACTAGCTTTCACAATAAATTGACCACAAGTTTCACATACCCGATGGCCAGTCGCTTTCAACTTAGGCAGCAAACGGTCCAGCATCTCCAGCTTACCACAAAGTCTCACAAGTGGTGGCAGGAAATGCTTAGGTAACAGATTGTCAATCTAACACAGAGAAAACACAGCAGATAAGCTGAAAGAAAACAGCCATAGGGCTTTCCGAACTAATCAAAAAGATGAATGAAATGAGGTCAAACACAAGGAGAGCTCGAACGTGCCTCATCTGCATGCAACTGGCTAAGATATGGATGATTGCATATGTTTCGGAGCTCCATGACAGTGTTATGGACTGAACGACCCTGCAAGCATACAATAGGAATTGAGACAAAGAAAACAATTAAGAAACAGCTACCTAAAAAGTTATCTTTACAATTACCTTTGATGTTCCCATGGAACCAAGATTTTCTTCCACCCTCTTCATTAGAAGCTTCTGATAAGCAGATGCCTCACACCTTACCAATCTTTCAATCTTTTCAGGCAGCTCATTTTCAACCTGTTAAGATAATCCAATGTGGACAGCAATTAACACAAGTTACACTATGAGGTATGAGCGTGTACTTATTTTAGTTTCAAAATCTTGCAATATCATGTTGAATATGTCCAAACAATATTCCTCACATTTCATAGCTGCTTTTATCAAGATCCAAACAGAAATAGATATTCTTAAAATACCCACAAAGAACTCTCTGTTTCATTTAATGAAGCATCAGTATGATGTGTATTGATAGAACCTTAAGCAAAAGAAACGGACTTGCTTAATTCAATGTTTGATTTACTTCCTACGAAAAAAAAAAAAATTATACATGAGTTCTTTGGTTTCTAAGTTCTAAGCAGTAAAAACAAAACAGCAAGCCATTCTGGACTGGCATGAGAACCACCCTACAGAAATTTCATTTCCACAGTAATTTGATGTTTCACCAAATTAACAGTAACACCACCTCCTAAATTTGTCCACTGGTTACAACCATAAACATCATGCTACAAAGTTAGTATTAAAGAATGGATTGCATTGGACAGACCAGCCAAGATAATGACTTTTACACAGAACTAGGCAGATTTGCAGTTTTTCTCCCTGGTAAACAAGTTACCAGCACAAAATAGGTAGAAGTAGAACAATAGAAAATTTTCATCTTCACAAGAAAATGGATTGAGGAAGTGCTGTAGAGTTGAGGTAAACACAAACTGTACTATAAGGAAATTGCAAGAAAATTGATGAAGGTACGACATTGTTACAGCTCAGATAAGTGCATTAGCTACATATTATTGTTTAAAGTTTGTTCTTGTGCTAATAATCCTCATTTACAAATGCTACATATAGTTTTGGTTGAGAGATGAGTATATTATTCATAACAACCTCATATATGCGGCATCAGGCTGATCTGCATTAAATTGTATTGAAAACCAATAAATCTAGCTATCTAAAGAAGCACCTTGGAATGTGAGAAACTCATAATTGCCTTTCAAGGACACAACGAGAACTTCATAGATCACAAATCTGAGAGCACAAAATAAAGATAGTGAGACCATTTTCACACACCTTATGCTTTAACCTTCGAAGCACAAAAGGACGAAGAACTTGATGTAGCCGGTTTATGATTAAAAGATTTTCCTCTTCTGACAGTAAAGCCTACAATTAAATAGAGCAAAATGAGACAAATGCTCATCTCAATCTTTCTTAGTACTTAGACATTCATAAAAAATATAAAACTAACACATCCATAACTTACTTCATCAGGTGAATTATCATTTCCATTCTCAAAAGGTTTGTTGAACCACTGCGAGAAATCTTCTGAAGAGTTGAAAATGTTTGGCAAGAGGAAGTTGAGTAGAGCCCACAGTTCCTCTAGGTTGTTCTATGCAAATAAAAAATTGAGTTGGATTAACAAACAAAAAAATAAACCATCATAAGGAATAGAAATGAACAATCCCACCAATGCACACACACACACACACAGAAGAATATCATGTCCGTACACACATGACATGTTCACCAGCAAGTATATATATACACACACACACAAAAGAAATGATCACGATTATCCATACATGCAAGCATGTGAACACACACACATAATGCATGCATGTGTGCACATTAAAAAAAAACATCAAAGCTATTGAGAACTTTGAACCAAGAGAATCAATTAGGCAATAGAAAATGTTCTACACTTTGCATGAGCATAAGCATTGAAAGCTGGCAACATAATCAGATGAATCCTTGTTAACCTGAAGAGGAGTCCCAGTTAACAACAAGCGGTGAGAACTCTGGTAATGCTTCAATTCCGCATTCAGTTTGCAAGACGCGTTTTTGATGCGATGCCCTTCATCAATAATAATATAGTGCCAAAGTATCTTGCTTAGTTTTGGCCGATCATGTTTGTTCATTAAATATTCATATGTTGTTAATAGGACATTGAATTTCTGATGAACAATCCGTTCCCTGAAATACAAATTGTGTACAGGAATTAGCTAAATCTCATTTAGGCCATGAAAGAGGGAAACAAAAGCAGATTCATGGTAATAAGCCATTACTTGAATAATTTTCTCCGCTCTTCAGGAGGACCAGAATACACTATTTTGCTGATACTGGGGGCCCAGAAGTTTATTTCTGAATCCCATCCAGCTAGAACAGAAGAAGGTACTACCACAAGAAATGGTCCTCTGTCATTTTTTGACTCCATCAAATAACATATCAAAGAGATAACCTGTGAAAGAAAGAAAATGATGACCTTCATCATATTGTTGTAGTACTATGAAAGTACCTCGAAAAACAGAATAGGGCAATCGAGTCTGATACGCTTAGATTAAAGGTTAAGCTTCAGAAAGTACCTGAACAGTTTTACCAAGACCCATTTCATCTGCAAGGATTCCATTCAAATGGTTGTTGTAGAGCGAAACAAGCCATCGGAGACCATTCATCTGGTATCTGAAACCATAACAAGCTTTAATAAAACTCATGCATAAATACATACATACATAAACATCCTCAAAAATGATAAAGGAATGAGAAGACAAAGCAAATCAGTATAGGTGACTTACTCCCTTAACTTCCCACCCTGAAGAATGTTAGGCTGCTCATTTATGCTCTCTTTTATACTGCCAACAAATTCAAACAATGACTAAAATTAAATACTACTTGGCAAAACGAATTCCACAAATCAGAAAGGTTTGTTCAGGTACTAGTAAGCACTTTTTTGGCAAGAATCCATTTTAAGCTTGTTTGGCTAATGTTCTTTTCATAATCCCTGTTAGGAGACCCCAGAAGGCCAGAACACTGTGTCACATGGACTCGCCAAAATGGATGCTAAACCCGAGTTGACACTGTTTCATGTAAGAACAAGTGGGAGTGGGCCATGGGTGCACCAAATTTTGAGGTCAAAAAGAGTTGGCCTCGAGTCAAATGTTCTGGGTGTCTGTCCAGGTGACAGAATTGGTCAACATTGACTGAGTTCATTTTAGTCCAAATTTTAATTACAAAACCTAAAAAACCAAGGAAAATGCCAGAATCCTCTCTTTCTCTCTCGATAGAATGCAAATCTGGACACAATCAGGTCTGCATTCTCTCCTTTCTTGTTTCTTGAGTGGAATGCAAACCTCTCTGTGCCCATGTGACAGACAAAATGAGGTTCCAGAAAACAGTCCAGAGTCATTTATTGAACATCCGTCCAATCAAAATCTGCACAAAGCTGCATTACTCCTTTTCTCCATATCCCCTTCTCAATCAACCAAAGTGTAGGTCATCAAAAGGAAGGTAAAACATATGCGTTCTGTAGCATAAAGATGCACTCAGCCTTCATCACTCTCTCGTGTTCCACTTGCTTGTACTATTGTATATCGCAGAAACACAAGATATTTACCTAAGCATCAGCAATGGGCAATAACGGGTTGGAAGGGATCACGAAGGGCCAAACCCAAGTTGTCACGATGAATGGGCCCAATCCCATTGGACCTGGACCGGCACAATAAGTAATTGGGTTGGGTTGGGCAGGCTCCTAGGAGGCTGGTAAACTAAGCCCACATTGTCCTTTTCTTTCATTTACTTGAAATAATTCTGAAAACCAGATAATACTAACTGAGCTTCTGGAACCATTTTTAAATAGATTTAGCTTTTCATATTTCCATCCAAAACAACCCCAATAATATAAATCATATATGGCAGTCAGCAAGCTTATTCTGACTTAAAGATGCAACTATTCTAGTTAATGAATACTGTATATGCACAGAACAATTTTCTTAACTAACTAGCCATTCCTCTGTACCTGTGAGCTATTTTGTAGTATTTTTCATTGCTTTCCAAGTAATGCTGCATAAAAATTCATGTCATAAGGAGTCAGATTCTCAAAATGTTAATCATGCACAGTTAATATGCAAGAGAAAAGGACCCAGGAATAATGAAAGCTAAAGCTTGCCTGAGCTTGATCTGTTTCATCTTCATTTTGCATAGGAACCTCACTTTTATCTGTTGCATTTACTGATCTGGAGTCATCCATTCCCACACTTTTTGCTTCCTGAAGTCTAGCACCAAGTTTTTGAAGATATTTTTCGGTCTCCTTAAGCAGTTGCTTAACACGTTCAGATTTTGCATCCTAATAAAATAATTAAGTAATAAACATGTGAATAAAGATGAAATCATAAAATTAACTTTATCTAGACAAAGTATGAAATAATAAATAGGTGAATAAAGATGAAAAGCATAAAATTAACTTTATCTAGACAGGTAATAAGAAAATCAGCATGACCTGAACCATTCGTAGATATCCCTCCACATCATTGTTCTTTAACAGATTTATCTTCTCCCGTTGGATCCTCTCAATCTTTTCCTTCTGGATCCTATCTTTTCTTTTGTGAAACTCCTTCACAAATCTATTAAATCCCTTCCACCGCTCCCTTCTAACTTTGTAGTAATCATCCAATCTCTCCCTGTAACAAAGATTATGCTAGTACTTAGATCCTTTTCCTAATTGAAAAGCAACAGAACATGAAGTAAAGGACGGAAACAACAAGAGAAGCTAAAGCTGTAGCCCAGTTCAACTGCATTGGTTTGAATATCATACCAAAAGCATATCCAACAAAGAGCACAATGCGATTTCAAAGAACCACAGTGGACTCTGAGGCAAAAAAAAGCACTTAAATATATACGCACTTGTGTGCTTCTAAGTCACCAAAGAACTCTTTTTGACGCTCTCGAAGGCGCTTTTGCCGCTCCTCCCTCATTTTCAGCTCATATCTTTCCAGTTGTTTAACCCTTCTCCCATGTCTGTGTTTCTTAATTGTTTTCAAGCGGTCCATGTCAGACATAATAGGTTTGAAGTGGTCATGAAGAAACTCACTGTCAACACAAAGACAACATCAAAAATGAGGTAAAAGCTAAAGTAAAAAACCTAGCCCAAAAAAACTGCTGATAAAAGTCTCATAGAAATATATAGAACAAAAAAATAAAGTGCAGATAAGTCAACGACACCTTTTCATACGACGTTGCAGATGTAGAAGTTGCAGTTTTTTAAGCTCGATAACACTTTTTGTTTTGGATGAAGTAGTGTTAGAGGAACTAACAACTTCCTGAAATCAGTAGAATCACATTGAAAATCAGTATAATCCGTTACAACAATAAAAAAAATGGTTTAATCAGCAGATAAGGAAAAGAGAGTACAATAGCAGATGAGATGGTGTCTTGCTTAGATAATTTCATCTTCCAACGCATCACAAAATTAGCAATGATGTGGAAGTCGGATTTTGAACTTAAACCATCAAAGCTCACAAGAGAAAAGCATACCTTCAACTCAACAACACGAGCTCCCATGTTCTCTTCTGCCTTCCTTTGCTTCAATGCCCATTTTTGTTCTTCGAGGAGCTTTCTTTTGTGCATGTCCATAATCCACTTTTCTAGCATAGTCTGCTTAGGTGGAGAGAATGGTCTTTCATCACCTTCAATACTAATATCCTCCTCTACCTCCTCTTCCTCTTCTTCATCTGCATCTTGTGCTTCTTGATCACCAGACGGTTCTCCAGAAACAAGTGGCTGTCCATGCTTTTGAGTAGAGTTCATTGCAAACCCGCTATACTGCTTTTCATTACTGAAAGCTCTTTGTTCATCAGAGCCATTCACTAGCTTAATGTAGCTGGAACCTGGGGCAGCAGACAGACTATTCCCTGTCATCTCATTTTCACATAAAACACCACCATGCCTTGCAGATTCAAGTTTGTTACCATCATGCTCAAAGTACTTTATAGATGTTTGAGATTTCATGGGCATAGAAGATGGCTCCCATTTTCCAGAAGTTGAAACAGCATTCAATGAGTCAGATTGGTGTTCTGTGTTCCCCATGACTGCTTGAGGCTGGGCTAAAGAAGTATGAGAAATACTTGGATGAAATTTCTGTGTCAAGGTAAAAGACAATGCCGACTGCTGAGTTTCATTAGGAACCATAAAAGTAGACAATCCAGTCACAGCATGTTCTGGCTGTCTAATCTTAATTGACATAGAGGGCTGGTTATGATCAAACTTTTCCAGTTGTTGATTTCCATCTTGGTGGAATTGGTTCTCTGGGTAAGTCTCAGAAGGATTTCTTTCAGTTGATTTCAGTGAGTCAACTGCTGATTGGGCGGATGCCTTTACATTTGATTCTGCAGTCTCCTGATATTCTGTCTCAGGTTCAGTTTTTTTTCTTGCAGAGGAAGGCCTCTTTCTTTCTTCACTTATTGGCAAACGCTCAGGAGGACATCTTTTGCTATTTATCTTCTTAACACTCTCGATTTCTTTAGATGCTACCTCCGCCTCCAAAAGGGTTCCAGATGGAGAACAACCAGCATGATTTCTGTTAGTATTCATATCTCTTTCTGTTTCGCGGATGCTATTTGTTGGCATGCAACCAGATTCATGATTGTGACTTAGATCCATCCCAGAAGGATCCTTCATGTCATGATTTTGGCTGGAGCCTATCCCAGGTAATTCCTTCACTCTTTGATGACTCATTAACTTAGAACTTGCATCTGAAATAAAAAGTTAGACAGGTAACAGATTTAGCACAAGTGAAATAACAAGGCCAAGGCATAAGAGCAACTGATAACATTAACAAAGTCAACTTGCCTTCTGTTGAAGACCTTTCACCCAGGGCTATTTCAAGATGCAGCTTTCTGGGTACCAGACCATTCCTGTTCACAACAAAGAATAAACAAAAATAATGAATTAAGAAAAAAACTGTTCATATAAACATAAATTTTCAATCACGGTTTGCCCCACAGAATAGGACGAAAGTTAATTGTGTGCCTGAAAGCTAGGAAGACAAGACATTGGGCTCTGAGTTGTCTAAGATGTTGTTCCTTGAAAGGCAAGTCAACCATGGATGTGGCCTGCGGCACAAAAGGAGGTCTTGATGCATCCTTGGATCCCATGCTCCTCGCCCTTCCCATTTCAATCTGGAGATTTGATTCACTGCAACTATCAACTGTGCTTGTGTCACCTTTTGCTTTCACAAAGGCATTAGTATCCATGTTGTCAAATGCATCGCTATTTCCCAAGATGTTGTCCTTGCCCTTAGGCAAATGAAAACCAGTACCCTGTTTCAGAAAGTCCTCATTTCAACAAGCAGAAGCTGAAATCTAAGCAAAACAGAGTCATCTACTAGACAATAAACCAAAATACAATCTCACTTGTTCTTATAAAACAATTAACACCATTCTAGTACCAATCTATCATTACATGGATGTTCGATATTTGGACCTGACAGAACCAAAAAGATAACAAACCGACCTAATGACATGACAAAAACCAGAGACCTGTCCTCAGGGAAATCGGCTCCAACCCACAAGACACCCATCAAGAAAGGACCTGAGGTGAGCCACTGAAGTTACCAAATTGAAGGGGATATCGCAAGTTCACATTCCCATATTTTGTTCATCCCTTAATGCAAGTTCATGGGTGAACGTGTTCCAGCTTCCAAAGTTGGCTCGTAGTTTACCAACCATGGTAGTCACATACCACACCTGAACTCTTCTTTTGAGGTAGTGGACCTGCTTAATATATAAATAAAAAACTGCCCATATCAGCTTCTATCCTACATTTATTTTACTATCAAGCATTCTTATTGTCTTAAAGGCCCTTTATCTTGGCCATCTTCACTGCATGGAGATCCTTACCACTGTTCCAGAATCAACCCTCGAAACACAGTGTGTGTATTGGTAATGGTTCTACTATGGTGCAATAAATTGTATTGGTCATCCAATGAATTAACCAGGTGGTTCTAGATAGAGGGCCAAGGAGCACAATAAACTTGGAACGCACCATTCAATAACTTTATACCATAGCCACGAATATCATTCTTGGGATTCTCTCCACGGGTTTTCTTGGGTTTTTTTGGCAAAATTGTTTTTTTTAAGGAAAATCTCGGAGTTTCTTAAAAGAATAAAAAAATCAAAATAATAAGTAAATAAAATAAATGAGAAGTAAAATAAATGAGAAGCTAATTAGAAGATAACATCTTGTTAACATGATAAATTAATAAATAAAATTATAAAACAATGAAACAAAAGTTTAAAAAATGACAAAAAACGCAATAAGTTCATTTTTAATGTTTTTTTGAAATATCACGTATTTTCCCCATTTTTATAGTTTTTTCATTTTTTCTTTAATATCACGATATTTTCAAAATTATTGCTATATTTGTGGCTATGCTTTATACACACAATTACATGCATACATATCATAGAGAGAGTCATGACTTGAGACACTTTCTCAGCCTTCAAAGTCAAGCCAATTCTATGATGAGTATGAACCCATCTATGATCATTCCTGCTCACCTTTTCAATGACAGGATCTTGTGTGGAACCCATGGAATGCAAATTGGTCATGCTGCTCAAGAACAGAAAGAAAAAACTAAAACCTATTATCTAGTAAAAGTAATCTAAGAAAAAGGAAAGCCTATTGTCTAGGTACAAGTATCTCACATTCTCATGGCCAACTGAAAGTCTAAAAGAACATGAACTTTCTGAATTGGCATCACCTTTTTCATGAAGATTGAGGACGTGTTCACCAAATTTTCATTCATGAAGAAAATTAAGCACTAAAACATGCTCAAGAATTAGAAGAGCTTAAACAATAAGAATGTCTATTACTACATGTAACCAATGCCAATGCACCTCTCTATTGAAGCAAATGAATTCCTTATACTTCCCAGAAAGGAACACTGACCTTGTTGAAAACAGTTCCTTCAGATGTTTGTTGAGAAAAACCGGGCATCCGATCTTCAGGTGCACAAGAAGAAACAGTATCTGTTGCCATTAGTGAACCTTGAGAAATTCCAGAAGAGAATCCCACTTTGGTTTGATTCCACAATCCTC
Source organism: Nymphaea thermarum (assembly GCA_011799765.1). Lineage (NCBI taxonomy): Eukaryota > Viridiplantae > Streptophyta > Magnoliopsida > Nymphaeales > Nymphaeaceae > Nymphaea > Nymphaea thermarum. The sequence goes on along the minus strand of JAANDH010000001.1, from coordinate 1,397,825 downwards.
TAGAACCTGTTGCATCAAGTCGCAGCTGCAGAGAACTTCCTTTAGCTGCAGCAGAAGGCCCATTAACAGATGATCCTTCCCCTTCTTCTGGTTGTCTCATATTCATTGGGTGTGAATTTAAGCTGTTCATCCTGCTCTGGAAGGCCTCTTTACTAACTCTAAAAAGTGATTCTTTGCCACCAGTAAATGAAGAGAGCTGCTCCAAATGATCCGTATGCAGAATAGGAGCCACGGCTCCTTGATCCATCCTTCTATCTTCAACTTGACCATGTGCTGTTAACTTGCCCTTCTTGGAAATCATGTCTATGTTGTTTGCAGCATCTTGAGAACTTTGATTTTGAGAAATATCTTTCATAGCAAGTGCAGAATCTGCCCTTTTTCTCTTTGGATTGGCTTTTTTGCTCTCTTTTGAACCTTTAGAAATATCTGATTTCTCTGTGTTCAATGAGTCGTGCTTTTCCTGTGAATTTCCAGATCTTGTGTCCTCCAAAATCATATTTGCTGCACTATCATGTTCTCTTTGAGACATAGAACCTTGATCAACATCATCATGGCCCACACCTTCCATTCTGCCTGATCCAATAAATGGCCGCATAGAACTAGTGTTCCCATTCCTATTCATATTATTCTCAGGAAAAAAAGACCTCTGATCTTGCATAACGCCAATATTCTGAGTAAAACCATGGGAAACTTCCTTTGATTTACCTCCATAAGCAACCTGCCCAATTTTAACAGATGAATCATTACCGCCTCCATGAGGTGTCGAGGTTTCTGCTCCATCCCTATCTTTCAACCTTACATCTCCAGGACCTGCAGACTGAGCTCCACCAGGAAATGGCAGGCGAGATGACCTTAAGGCCTCAATGTCAAGGCCATGCTGATTAACTACGGTTTCCATGGCCCTGCAAAGAAAAAAGTCACATTAGACCAATAAGCTGTAGGTCACTATATCACATTATCACAAATATTGTTCTCGTGTTTTTATCGGCGAGGTTTTTCTCGGGTATTTTTTGGCAAAGCTGTATTTTAGGAAAAATATCGGGAAAATCTCAGCAATTTAAAAAAATATAAAAAATCGTCAAAATTAAGTTTTAAAATAAAATACATGAGAAACTAATATAAAAACATCAAACAACTAACTAGATAAGCAAGAAATGAAAATTAAAAATTGGAAACTGGCACTCTAATAAATACCAAAAACACAGGTTATCTAATGGCTGAAGAGTCAGATGGAATGCTTTTTGGGTTTCCAGCATCCCTCACCATGGACGCAGGTTATCACTCGTCACCTCAAATACCAAACACAGCTTCCTCACTTCTCAAACCACCAAAGAGGCAGACAATCAGTAAAAGGTTATGCGCAGCTGGAAGACGCAGCTTCCACTCTCACGTCTCACACCAAAGGTAAAGTTAATAAATGCTATTCACTAAAAGTTAGAGTTAAGTACCCCTTTTGCCATTAAAAAGAAATTGCAGTTCAAAAAATACCCTTAGTTTCTTTACTTTTAAGTTTTTAACACGCTATACACTTCTTTAGCAAAGGAATTCATGTGCAGTTTTTATGAATTAAAAAACTTAAAACCGTGCGCAAGAAAAGTTAAACAGCACAGAAATTCAATGGCAAAAAAAATGCAATTTTGTCGCAATAAATATTTTTGCCAATGTTTTCAAAATATTGGGATTTTTTTGCGTTTTTTCGTTGTCCTGCTTTTTAACTTGTATATTGTGATATTTTTGAAAATATCGTGATATCTGTGACACTGCAGTATCCATATCGTAAAGGAAGAAAATAACCAGAAATAGGGCAGTATATAACTATATATTAAGCATAAGTCAAGAAAATAACTGTTTTTCTTAAGTTATTTTCACTAAAGCATGAAAAAACAAGTTTAAAGCAAAACTTTTATCAAGAAAAGCAATTCCTACATGGCTGCAGTCGCTGCACCAATTCAAAGGAATAAACATGGATCTATTTCCAGAAGTGACTTATAGATCGACTCAGAAGAATGCAGGCCCATGACCAGCAATGAGCAGCATCAAATAAAGGAACTTTACAATGGGAAGAAAAGACTCATCAAGACATGAATAGATGCTCTCTACATTTTAGCAAGAGGAAATAACGAAAACATTTGTCACCTGGATATGACTTGATAAGGTAAAGACTGTTCCTTCCCACTCATCTTCATGTGTTGACATATCTATCAAGTTAGAAAACAAAATTGACAGTTAGATGTGCTTCAAGAATTAGTATGAAACATCAAGAAAATGAATTTACTAACCACAAAAAGCTTTGTTGCTAGCTTGGCAGGCTCATCCTTCGACTCTTGAATCAATTTTTGAAGAAATTTTGCAGCCTCAATTTCAACATGTTGAGGTGAAGCCATCTTTCACAAAGAAACAAAGGCTCAGAATAAAATGATGCACCAAAAGGCATCAGACAATTACACGAAACAGAGACAAGCCTCAATATTGCAGTACATGGACATTTACATATATAATCCAAGAATTAGTGCAAAGAAATAGAAAACAAGACTAGCAATTTGAAGGATATATTAGAGAAAAGATTGAGACAGATGGAGATTGTAGTGTCAGCGAGAACCACAACTAGGAGGTGTACATCCCACCAAGATGCATAATCCTAGCAAAGGGTCAGGATACAAGCGGAGATTAGAACTACCAGCAAGTATTCAAAAAACAGAAGAAAAGTTCCAAGTTCCAACACTAAAGCTACAGCAATGGCCAAGGAGAAAAAGAGTTAGCATTTAAATAACAGGAAGATGGCTTCCATTTCATGTCAAATTGAGGGGTCACTAATTGTGATTCGTCAACAATCTGTGTGGTAACGGCCCCAAGGTGCATATCATGAACGATGTTCTAGAATGTTGGGTTTCTGCTTCTCCCATATCTTAAATAGATTTCATACCGCTAGTTATAGATCGTCCAGTAACCGTTCAGTAGAACCACAGAAAGAAAGAAATTTCAGACTTTCAGTGTTACATTCTCATAGAAATAGCAAATGCTGCACTGTTAGTGCAAGAAAGCCCATGATGAACAAATATCAAGAGCATATTTTCGTGGCTCTCAATGAGCCCATCCGATTTCCCCTCCACCCCCCGATTCCAGAATGCACAAAGAACCAAAGCTAGGAAAACTGAAAGGAAGAAAATTATAATGGTAAAAATCCTGCATACACAACTAATTAGTCAAAAAGCAACAAAAAATAATTACTGACAGATGTCCGTATCCACCATAAGTACAGCACGAAATCATTTGCAAACTTTAAACCCTAAAAATCGCACATCGCATACACAAGTGACAAAAACACCAGGACACTGAGCAAATACCGAAGGGGCTCCTAAATTCAGAGACCAGACTAAGCCAACAAGGTTGCACAACTTTCAACATCAAAATATCAAAAAGGAAGTTACAAAGAAATTTATAATCTAGCAAGATCAACCACAAATTACAAGGGGACAATAAGTCCGAGAGATGAAGACAAGGAGGTGGGGTTCGGCATCGAAATCATCCGGACTTCTAGAAAAACCGAAGTATAAAGCACAGAAAGGGAAAAGGAAAAGGGAAAAATTTTCTTCGAGTTTCGAACAAAAGCAGGAAAGTGACGGAGACTCACCCTGGCTCGCTTCCTTTCAGGCGAAAGAACCCTCACGGAATCGATGGCCGGACTATCTCCTGCAGGCAACGCCGGAATCCGTTACCACATGGCCTCAACGACGCCTTCGCGGGGAACTAACCCGCCTCCATTCTCTCTCTCTCTCTCTCTCTCTCTCTCTCTCCCTGTGGTGCCATTTCCTCTTATGCATAGCCGACCGAAACGACTCGGAGAACCGAAATAATTCATACAAATCCAACTTTTACACGAACAAAATGAATGGTGAAAAGTATATATATTTTTTACATTTAAGAACAACCACTGTGATGCTAATTGCTAACAATCTATGATCTTCAAGTTATTTTCGAGATATGTTGACATTTTTTGTTGTGTCACACATTCTCCCGATTTTATCGGTTTCTAATAAGCTCACTCTAAACGAAGAAAAACAGATATTCAAGAGACGAATGCTTGATTTAACCTGGTTCCGTATAAACTCACACCTACGTCTAGGCCTGGGCATCGGCCCGGGCCGCCGTCGGGTACCCGGCCCAGTCAGGCCCGGGTCCAAATTCCATTGCATGTGCAACCAAGTGATCCAATTACTGAGCGTTACGGAATCATCTTCAGTGAACTCCATCCAGAAAACATCAGTGAGGAATGGGGATTACCCCAGCAACGTCCAGATGACGCAGCCCGGCCCGGCCCGCTTCCCCTTCCCCTCTGTCTCCCGCTCCGAGCGCTTCCCCTCCCCCTCCCCCTCCGTCTCCCCCGCTTCGGCGCTTCCCCTCACCCTCTGTCTCCCCCTCCATCTCCCTCTCCCCCTCCCCCTCGGTCCCCCGCTCCCCCTTCTACATCGGTCATCCGACTTCAGCTCAAATGGGCCTGGCCGGGCCGGGACCCGGGTTATCGGGCCAGGCCTGGGCCGGTGCTTCGGGCCCGATGGGCCGAGCTGGGCTGGGTCATACCGGGCCGGCCCGGCCCGATGCCCACCCCTACCTACGTCCACAAACGCACCTATCGTTCTTAGTGACGATAGGTCTGGATTTTTCTTCTATTTATAATTCAATTACAGGCACCTTCAGTTCCTTAATTACAGGATTTGTATCGATCTTTACAAGAGGAAACACCTAATTTACATCGATCTTTACAAGAGAAAACAATATCTAATTTAGAGTTGTTATTTCCTTGTTTAGTTGTTGCACCTCTCTGTTTGACAATTGCATCCTCTTCTCTTGTTAGTAATTGTCTGGCAAGCCGTTGTCTTGCATTGCTGCCTTCATTAGTTGGGCCAGATGACATTTCCTTATCAGCATTATTGCCATTGTAACGATCATAGTCGTTACTTTCTTCATCATCGTGGTTGGCTGGTGTTTCCTTCTTGATATTGTCATCATTACTTCTTCCAATATCATGGTTGACTGGTGTTTCTTTCCTGATATAACGATTACCATTGTTGTTGTTGCTTCCTTCATTAGCGTGGCTGACTGGTGTTTCCTTCTTGATTCCCTTGATATCACATTTAGCCTCCCTCAAATTAGGCGGCAGTATGGAAGCACTAGTTTGCCTCTTAAAAAATCGAAGGTGGTCTGGGAGAGAGCTTTGGTGAAAACGTTGGCCACCTGTTGGGTTGATGGAGAAATTGAGTTATAAGAAGGCCGAACGCAACCTTTTTCTTTTAAAAATGATAATCTAATTTGGCATGCTTCATGCGAGAATGAAAAACTGGTTTGATAGACACTTGAAGTGCAAACATGTTGTCACAATAAAGAACCAATGGCTCTGAGAGATAAAGTATGATGTTTTTAAGGATATGTGTGATCCAAGTTAATTCAGCAAGAGCGGATGCCATTTATCAGTACTCAACCTCGGTGGTAGATCTAGATATTGTGGGTTGTTTCTTTGTTGTCCATGAGTTAGAATTAGTGTCAAGAAACGTAACGAAACCAGTAGTTGAATGACGTGTTTCTTGACAACTAGCTGAGTCAGAGTCAGAGAAGGCATGAAGTTGGAGTTGCTATTGAGGATATAAATGACATCTGATATCAATGGAGCCACTAACGTATTGAATTGAATCTTTTAACTAGTTGGAAGTGAGTGACCATGGGCGTTTGCATGTATGGACTAATGAAGTTGATAGCGAAAGAGAAGTCGAGCCGCATGAAAGTGAGGTATTGGAGTCCTCCCACCAAGCTCCGAAAAAGTGTTGGATCTGAAAAAGGTGTGTCATCAACCGGTTTTTTGTATTTTTGAATCAAAGGAGTAATGGTTGGTTTGCACGATGTCATTGTGGCTTTTTCGAGCATGCTATTGGGACATCGCTTTTGATTTAGGAAAAGTCCACTGGAAAGCTCAATCACTTCTATTCCAAGAAAATAATGAAGAAAACCCAAACCCTTCATAGAAAACTCCTTGCTAATATCCCGAATGAATTTTTGAAGAAGCATAGGATTGCTGCCAATTAAGATTATATCATCGACATACAATAGTGGAAGTATGATAACACGTCCTTCTTTATAGATGAATAACGAGGAATCAGAGATGCTGGAGAAAAAAACCTTTTGATAGAAGATAAGTGTCAAACCAATCGTACCATGCTATTGGAGCTTGCTGTAAGTCATAGAGAACTTTATGTAACTGACATACATAACTTGGTTTTTGGTCATCAATGGTGGTTGTTCAATAAACACAGTTTAATCCAAATCACCACATAAAACGTGTTTTTGACATCCATTTATCGAATATCCCAATTGTGAGAGAGAGCAATAGCTAACACTATTATAACAGTTGCTGGTTATATAACATGGGAGAAATTTCTAGAAAATCAATGTCATACACTGGGTTGAACCCACAAGCAACAAATTTACCTTTGAGTTGCTCGACGGTTCCAACGCTCTTGAGTTTTGTTTTAAAAACCCAACGAGTTGAAACAATGTTCATACCTGGTTGGCGAGGTACCAACGTCCAAGTGTGGCATTATTCCAAGGCACATAATTCTTCATTCATGACAGCTACCCAACCTAGATCCTTGGAAGCCTGCTTAACAGTTTTAGGTTCAAGTGGTACCATTAATGCCAAAAAATACTTAGGGTTTGGTTTTAAGATACCAACCTTAGCCCAAGTTACCATGGAATGAATATTTGAACTTTCTTGTTTCGACTGTCTTTCTTCATGTTGTTGACTTTCTATCTCATTGTAGCATATCATTTTCATCTCTACCATGTTTTTCTTGTGCTAAAATATTATTGCCTCTACTATGTGACGTATGTACTAAAAGTATTGTCTAACGAACCATTGTGCAAGAGATTATGATTGATCACTTGGTATGAATCACTTTTGTTATCATCTAGACAATGATCTAATGTCATCCAATCATTGTATGTTGCTCTGTCTTTGCAAGTTGAAGTAGAAGAAAAGAGTGTTTTAGGCTCTTTATAAGGGAAGATACTTTCATCAATGACAACATGTCCGGATATATATATTTTTGTTGTAGGTGGATATAAGCACTTGTATCTCTGACGTGTATTACTATATCCCAAAAATACGCTTGGTAAGGATCTCGACTCAAGTTTGTTGAGTCTCTTAGATATGGGAAACATCTAGTCCCAAATGTTCGCAAACAAGAGTAAGACAGACTTTTTCCAAAAACCAATTCAAAAGGAGATTTCATCTGCAACGTTGGAGTGGGCAGTCTATTAATAAGCCAAATTGCAGTGGAAAAAATTTCAACTCAGTATCGAGCTGGTATATTTGCATTAAACATCATTGCCAACCCGAGTTTAACAATGGTTCGGTGACGCCGTTCTTCCATTCCATTTTGGGATGACGTCTTAGGACAGACTTTGTGATGATGTATACCATTTTCTTGCAAATACAGTGTAAGTTTATGACTATTGAATTTGCCTCATTCATCTGTTTGAAACTTCTTAATTTTCTTATCAGACTGATTTTCAACATATTTATGAAAAATCGCAAACACTTGGTATAACTCTGATTTATAGCGCACGGGATAGAAACAAATGAATAAAGCGACTTCATCGACAACATAATATCAGAATTTAGCAACTGAAATAACTAGGGGCTGGTCCCCATAGATCACAGTGAACTTTGTCAAGAAAATTGTCACAATGTTCATCCACTGGTAAGAAAGGAAGACAACACATTTTTGCCATTTGACAATTAGAACATATGCTATATAAGAAGCTAGAGCCTGTCACACGAATAACCTTTTTATTTGCAAGAAAATTTACTACCTCACGATGAACATGACCCAGACATTGGTGCCATACATCTTTATTCACTACTTGAAATCTTGTAGAGAAATGTACTTCATGAATCTGGCCGTTGTCTTCTCCCTTATTTTCGACTGCATAGAGATCTTCGTGCCTCTTCCCCATAAGTACCACTTTGTTGGTCATATTTTCCTTCACAACAAATTCATTAGTTGAAAATTCAAAAACATAAGGAAGATCATACATTAATTGATTGATAGAGACAAAATTTTTCTTGATTTTGGGAACGACTAAAACATTATCAAGAACAAGTTTTTGTCGCCCATTAGCTATAGTAGCCTGCCCTATATGAGTAATATCTAGTTTTTCTCCATTTCCAACCATTATTTTATCTCTTCCATAATAGTTCGATAGAGATTTGAGATTACCTGCGTTAGGCGTCACATGAGCCGATGCATTGGTGTCAAGAAACCATTGTTGATCTTGACTATTAGTGCTTTCATGGTGGCTAAAACTTGTGGGACATTCTGTGACTGAAATGCCTGAATGAACCTATGCCAACAATTGAGAGTGGTGTGGTTTCTTTTGCTGCATATTTGACATATTACGCCTTTTTCCTGAGCTGATCGGTTCTGATTGTTGTTTGAATTCCATGAACTACCTTGACTAGCTTGCACAAAACAACATCCTTTAGAATTGAAGTTTTGATTTTTGCCTTCCCTATTCCTTTGATTTGGTTGACGGTGATTGAGAAATGCAACGTGGGTGCAAGGGAAAACTTCTTTTAACGTCCTCATGGTTTCATTATTTTAAAGAAGAGCAACTACCTCAAGTTATGAGGGTGCTGGTGGTTTCAACATGGTTGTCAGTATGGTTGTACGGAAAAATTCATAATCTTTTCCGAGGCCAGTGAGAAGCCAAAAGACTTCAGTTTCATCTTAGTTTTGTCTGCAATAGGCTTTATGGCAGCAAGCTCATTGAAAATTTTCTTGAAGCTGTGAATATATTCATCAATGGATAAGTTTTATTTCTTAATTCTTATGCATTTGAAGTTTTTGCATAAGAAACATTTCTCGCTTCTTAGATTTGTTAGTGAAATGCTGAGTTAGGGTGATCCATACCTTCATGGCAGTTTGTTGTCTGATGATAATGCCCAAGATTTCCTCAGCAAAAGTCCCAATGGTCCATCCTCTAAGGAGTTGATCCGACTTTTGCCAAGTGAGATAGTCAGGATTCAGATCTATGACTGTACTTCCATCAGAGGTTGTGAGGAACTATGTGAGCGGCTGGTATTCTCCATCTAGAAAACCAGTCATATCCTGGCTCTCAATGAGCCCCATCATCTGCGTTTGCCATAGCAAAAAGTTACTTTGATTGAGCTTGATCGACACAAAGTTGGCAACGTTCAGATTGTACGGGTAAGGATATTTGCTTGGAGCAGACGCCATGCTTGAAGAAGAATTCTTCTACGCCTTACAGTTGTTCCGCTTTGATACCATGACAAAAATAGAGATTCAAGTGACTAATGCCTGGTTCAACGTGATTCAGTGTAAACTCACACCTACTTCCACAAAGGCAGCTATCGTTCTTAGTGACGATAGGCCTGGATCTTTCTTCTATTTATAATAGAATTACAAGCACCAACATTTCCTTAATTACAGGATTTGTATCGATTGTTACAGGAGGAAACAATATCTAATTTACAATTGTTATTTCCTTGTTCAGTTGCTGCACCTCTTTGTTTGACAACTGCATCCTCGTCTTTTGTTAGTAATTGTCTGGCCAGCCTTGTCTTGCATTACTGCCTTCATTAGTTGGGCGAGATGATGTTTCCTTATCAGCATTACTGCCATTGTAATGATTACAGTCATTAGTTTCTTCATCATCGTGGCTGGCTGGTGTTTCCTTCTTGATATTGCCATTGTAACGATTGTCATCGTTACTTCTTCCAATATCATGGTTGACTGGTGTTTCCTTCCTGATATAACGATTACCATTGTTGTTGTTGCTTCCTTCATTAGCATGGCTGACTGGTGTTTCCTTCTTGATTCCCCTGATATCACATTTACTAAATTGGCAATACTTTCTAAAAAGTGCTCGTATTTGTGAATGCACGCACAAGGATTTGATACATTTGTTGAAATTGGTTTTAAAATCGAATCGTCCAAGCTGCTAATTCAGCGACTTTGTTAAATGGGCTGTGAATGCACAAACAAAATAAAAAACTATTTTGAAAATTGCATGGACATCGTTTATACATAAATAGACTGTAAAAATGACAACCAACTATCTTAATTTGGACTGGTTAACACTCGTTTGAAGACCTCAGGTTATCTTTAAATGGAAAAAAAATATTCATGCATGGATTTCTATTTCGTTGTTCTTTTTGTTATTTTTTGCAACATGAAAAAGAGAACAAGTTGATTTAGGATGTATAGACGTTCAGTTAAATGAAAAACAAGCAAACAGGAAAAAACTAAATCTGAATCGCCTTGTGGAGGACATTTCCCAAGCTGCCTATGCTTGTACTATCGTTATGGATTTGACACGGGATAAGAGATCTTGCAATATTTCGCTTTATGAATACCCAATAAAAGCTGAGATTTCACGTACATATTTGCACTCTTCCATCCAGCACCAATTAGGGATATCAGTAGTTGGAATTCGATTGTATATTTAATATTGGATTTGGATCGATTCTTCTTGTTTATTTAAAAATTGAACTTGAATATGTATAAACTTTTCTTCCTTCATATTTGAATCCAAATGCATAAACATCCAATACGTTAGATATGGTAAAGTGCACATCTGATTTGGATATGATTCAACATCTCTAACGATTTGCATCATTTCCAATCGTCAAGCATCTGACAAGTTTGATGGGGAGAGAGAAAAATACTTACTCTCAAGTATTGAACTTAAACTTTTAATTCTTAAATCCAACCATTGTTTTGTTTATATATATATATATATATATATATATATATATATATATATATATATATATATATATATATATATATATATATATATATATATATATATATATATATGAATGGTGACTCTATCATTTTAGAGTCACAGAACCATCTAATTAGAGACGTCTGATCCATCATTATGGACGGTTAAAAGAAAACAAAAAGAAAAAAGTGATGGTCATTTTTGCCATCTAGCATCAATTCCCAGGTTTTTCTCCGTGTTTATCGCTCAATCATTGATCTGCATGTGATGAATGCCCTTGGTTAGATAGCTGGGTGATTCTAGATAGGTAGAGTCACCATTCACTCAATATATAACTACAGTCACTATATATATATATATATATATATATATACAAACTTTGATTTTCGTAGAGAAACTGAAAATCTAATTACTTGAGATCCTTCTTTTATCCTAAATCCCACAATGGTGGACCAGAAATCCCTTGACGTGATATCAAAAGTAAACACTTAAACTGATCACAAGTTTTCCTTCTAAAACTCCAATATCAAAAGATAATCTAGAGTATGCAAAAGGACATATATGACTAAAATAATCTAGCCACTGCAAATTAAAGAACATGCATAAGTCGATGACCAAACTCACGCTAAGCCTTGCTCTTGCCCATGCATCTAGAGCTTCAACAATTAAAAACTTCAGATGCATCAAATTCAAAGGCGAGAAAAGGCCAAGCGATGAACTAAGCCACCAATTTCCACGGTGCAGCCCTTTTTGACCCCTCAAACAAGGGCTCGACGACAATGGTTCTGTTAAACATGACGCAATATTGGCCAAGGGCCTTGAGAAGATTGAATTCAAACTAAAAGCCACAATATTTCTTGACAGATGAGACAGTGGCAACAGGAAAAGAGTAATTAACATGAGGACGCCTTTCCTTTTTTCCTTGTTAGAAAAAGGTTGAAGGCGGCTATCATTTAATGGAAGCGACTCTCTTGCTTATAGGGAGTTCCTATAGATCAGAAAATTGCAGACATATAAAAAGCAAGAGAAGTTAATTGCTGAATACATTGCTGGCTTCAAGTCAATTTGTGACGAGTTTGCTTCTATACGGAAGTTTTCATGTGCAGTTTTGTGTTGCTTGGTGGCAGAGAGAATTTGGAGATAATGTTCTTTAATGCACAATATTGAATGAATGTAAGACCCTTTCTTGGAATCACTGGGTTAACGCAGCGTTCGTGTTACCAAATGCTGCTTTGGTTTGGAATTGATAATCACCTATGAAAAGGAAATTCACGGTGAACAATGTGTTCCCAAGAAAACAATATTCCTATTACTAAACGCCCTATTAAGTTTGTAATTGATCTACCACCTATTATAAGGAAATTCATGGTCATTGTAAGACACTCACAATTTCAGTCGTATAACTGTAAATTGAGTTCATCTGTCTCAAACATCTAGCCTCCCGATTTATCATACTATTTCGTGTTTGCCTCCTTACTTCCAGTTGGCATCACTCTTTGGTGTTCATCTAACAGCCTCATTAAAATATTTAATATAACATGGCTGAAAAGCTAAAATTTCTCTTCTTTACTATGGATCTGTGATATTACATAACATAAACTATAGATATGACGGTCAAAACTGATGTAATCACTAAATTTCTCCAATTCAAGAATATCGGTATCTCTCTTAAGTGAGGGGGAACAACATATCAATCTTAATCAATTTCCACTAAATTCACACCTGGTTGTGGTAAGATAGAACTCAAGTTCCACAGACAAATTAATCCATTTTGAGATGGTTTACCAATGAGAACAGTAATATAATATTGTTCCATGTATCTACATAACAGTATGTTACTGTGCCAATGACCAAACAGCCCCAACTGGCCTTCATCAACTCCAATACCACGTTAAACTAGAAGCATCTCTACTTATCTAGGGGACTTTTACTAGTTCGTCATCTGATCAGTATTAATCACAAGAAATAAAACTTTACACATCCATAAGCATATATATTGGCGGATACACAGTGCCTTTTAATATTTTTATAATACAGTAAAGTTAAGAAGACAACAATGGGCAAATGGGTCCTAGCAAGAAGCTTGACGTATAAGATAAGAGCAACTTAATTACGACCGGCACCATATATGTACCTTGAATATTTAACGTTGAAGTGCTTAACTTTTAATGAAATAGCAAAACCACACTCAAATTTCATATACCTTAAATCAAGCGTTCAAATATAAAATGTTCATGCACCGCCACAATTCTGTTGTTCCTTCTAAAATGAAGCGTATATGCAATATGAATTCATCTGTCTCCTGTTCTAATTTGCAGACTGGGTTGATCTCATACGATCAACATCATTTAGTAATTTCTTCTGTTTGAGCTCCTCAAATGAGGACGTAGCTTTGGAGTTTGGACCAAAAAAACTTCCTTTCCGGATCAACGGACCGAATGGAAAATCTTCGCCGTATAAATCGAGCCTCATAAATGAGCCTACGTGATTCAAGGGATACCTCTCCCTGCCTTCTCTCCCCTTCTTCCTGACTCTTTCTAACCACATTCTCTATCCATTTGTATCCTACAAGCCTCTCTCTCTCTCTCTCTCTCTCTCTCTCTTTCTCTCACAAGTAGCTAAAGAGAGAAAATCAGGATCCTTCTACCAACAAAAGGAAAAGGAGAAAAATAAGAAAGGATTGGTTTTAGGGTTTCCAGATTCATACGATCAATTTCCACACAAAGACTGTGTTTGGATCAAGCCTTTTTTAGGTGCAGGTGGGAAGTATGGGCAGGGTTAAGCTCCAGATTAAAAAAATCGAGAACAGTACCAATCGGCAAGTCACTTTCTCGAAAAGGAGAAATGGGTTGATCAAAAAGGCCTACGAGCTCTCCATCCTTTGTGATATTGATATTGCCCTCATCATGTTCTCGCCATCCGGCCGGCTCAGTCATTTCTCCGGGAAGAAAAGGTCATCTCCAACCTGACCCCTTCAATCCTGTTGGCATAATAATCAATCGACGTTGCCCAATTTTTCTTAATCATCAAATTGGTCTTACCCTTTTTGTTCTCTTGCAGAATTGAAGATGTCTTGGCTCGTTATCTTAGCTTGCCGGAACAAGAGAGAGGAGGGTATGGCCTTCAAAATCATTGACAAGATGTTTTAATGTGTTCTGAATTTGATATTCATCTGTTTGAATTTTATTTACTGCGAATTTCTTCAATTAACTGAGTTATCTTCGTCATTGTTTTTGCAGGACAATTAAGAATCCGGAGGTAAAAGAAACATGAAACTATCGTATAAAAAATGGAAGCTTTCCTATCAATTATTTTCTTTGTTTGTAATTTTTTGATTTTGTAGTGTTTCCTGGAAACAGTTCCCGTTTGTCTTTGTTATGTATGCTCAACCTGGAGAATTTCGACGTTTAATTATTGTAATTCCCTGTGCTAAATTCTGCATTTTGGTGCAGTTCGTGATGAGGGCAATCAAAAAATTGAGGTGTGAGAGCGATCTTACTTCTCATCTAACAAGGTACTAGAATTCTCTTTTGTAATGAATTTTTACTTTTTATGAAAACAAGGTGCAGGTAACTCGATTATATTCAAGACGTGTCATTGGAAAATAAAGATGCACCATGTTGAATTATTGTTTCTGGGGAGTTTTTCTATTTTGAATTATCACCAGCTCTCGTCCTTCGTATTTTCTGATACATTTTTTTGTGAACAGTCAAGGGGGTGCGAATACGAACGTAGAGGTAAGAGCGTACTTGTTTTGATCTCTTTGAATTCATATAAATCGGTCAACAATTTTTTTGGCTAAACGCATGTTGGTTGAATTTTTTAGGAGCTGCAACAAGAAATTGCTAGATATCAACACCAAATTCATAGTGCTGAAAGGAGACTCAGGTATCATAACTTAAAATCGAATTATTTATTCAGGTTCTATTGAGAGAGAGAGTGTGTGTCTTCGATGGATTTCATAAACATGGAGAGACGACTGAATGTGCAGATACTTTGAGCCGGACGCTTCAGAAATAACATCGTTGGCCGAGTTGGAATGCTACGAGAAATTTCTTCTGGATTTGTCTGCTCATTGTTCACAACGAATGGTGAGAACTTCATACTCCAAACTCAATAACCTGTACAAGTTTCCTATTCGATCAAAACATGCACTCACGAACTAACACAGATACATGGGATCGGTTCATTAATGATCAGTGAACCTCCGTTACATTCCCCCCAAATAAATTGGAGCATGACATTCAGTTAATAATTTTTTCTTTCTTTCTTTTCCTTCATCCGTAAGCCATATTTTACTTTTTGTTTTCTTTTGCATTCAATTTTCATGCGTTTTGACTAGTGAAACTTGATGAGCAGATGTATTTGGAGGCGCAGGAGGGGATGCAGACCTCCTACGAGAGCCAACCTTCGGATAGTTGGTTGCACCAGAGCACTCAAGTCCCCGTTCAATCTTTTCTGGGATCAGATCACCACTTGATGTCCTTAACGTACATCTCCCTATCTCTATCTCTATCTCTCTCTCCCCATCTCTGTCTCTAGATCTCTCTCTCTGACTTTGTTTAATTGGCTGCGTGGTAAGGGATCATGCGCAGGGCTTGCCGGAGCACATGGTGCAGACGTCCATCTACGATGCATTCTCTCATGCAGCCGGCTTGGTGCCATCCATGGAGCACCACCACATGGGGGGCGACTGCCCTCCTCCTCCGGCCCACCTCTCCATGAAATGCGACAGCGCGCAGCTGGAGAGCAGCACCTGCAGCTCCATCTTCCCTGACATCAACCGTTCCTTACCGCCTGGGGTCAGTTGGCAGACGCCCTACCCGTCGCCCGATCAGCTCATCTCCTCTCTGGTGCCCACCTCCTTCGCCCTCATGCAGGTCAGCTCCTCCTTCCCCATGCACTGCCCATGTAGAAGAAACACAACCTCTCCCGCTCATGGCGAGGGACCAGCTAGTTAATGAGTTTGTCCGGTCCCATAGCTAATCCACTTATAGGTAGATTAAATTTTCGAGCAGGAGCCCATCCGTAGCACAGCTATACATTATAGACACAGACTCGTTTGTCTGAATCTTGCAAAAGGAGAACCTGCTTGTCAACTAGTTTACTCCTCTGTAACTTGAAATGTACATTTCATCTCGTTTTAGGATAGTGTTTTTGTATAGAAAAGATCATTGGTGATAAAATTTGATGACAAATGTGAGGGTGTTGAATAATGTGGCAGCAGCACGGGATGGGAGAGCGGGAGGTGCAGGGGGTGATCCCACAGCACCAGCAGGAGGAGGCGACAACTGGTCTTTCCAGCCTACCGGGCACCGCCGATGATGCCACCTACAGCAACCGCGTGGCAGATTTGAACATGGAGTGACGTTATTGTACCTTTCCGTTCCGTTCCATCTCTTTTTTTTTCCAATTCTCTCACAAATAGTTGTATACTCTTCAAGGAGAAAAAAAAATTAGGTCCTTATATATTTAGGCAAGTTAGAGAAATAGAGGGTGATATGAAATTAATTTATCCAATATATATATATATATATACATATATACAGATGCCTGCTCATTACTGGGTCTTTGAGAAGATCCTACAAGTACAGGTTGATATGATGAATGATGAAGGTGAAAAACAAGAAAATATTGACGATGTATTGATCAACAAAGACATCTCTCTCTCTCTCTCTCTTGATATATCTCTCTACGAGTGAGTGCCTGACTGCCTGAGTGTGGTTTTGTGGAACTCCCTCGTGAAAACGTGAGAAGAGAGAAGAGGGCAGGAATAGTGAGTAATTGTTGTGTTACTTTTCATTATATGGTAACAAATATATACAAGGATGGTGCAACGTTCCATTTGAACGGCACATGGAAAATTCTTAATGATGGAGTGCTAAACAAGGAAGGAGAAGAGTAACGTTGGAGACTTGAACGTTGGAAAATTGAGACGTTTGATTTTCCTAACGTTCAAGATACAACCTAGCTATATTTACAAAATTAACACTCCCCCTCAAACTGGTGTGTAAAGATTTGTGACACCCAGTTTGCATAAAAGATGATTAAAACCTTCTTTTCCGAGCGCCTTAGTAAATAAATCGGCTATTTGATCTTTGCTTCCAATATAGCATGTTTGTATTACCCCTTGAAGCAATTTCTCTCGTACAACATGACAATCAAGTTCGATGTGTTTTGTCCGTTCATGAAACACTGGATTCGCAGTAATGTGTAATGCAGCTTGATTGTCGCAATATACTGTGACGGGCGATATTTGACTAAAACCCATGTCATGTAATAAATATCTTAACCACGTAATCTCACATACTACATTTGCCATGGATCTGTATTTCGCTTCTGCAGATGATCTGGATACTGTGTTTTGTTTCTTTGTCTTCCAAGATATAGGCACTGATCCAAGAAAAACACAATAGCCGGTTACAGAGCGTCGTGTTTGGTGACATGCGGCCCAATCTGAATCGCAGAAAGCACTTAACTTCATATTGTTTTCTTTGTTCATAAGAATGCCTTGACCAGATGCTTTTTGAGGTAGCGAATGACGCGGAATGCTGCTTGTAAATGTGGTAGTCTGGGTTGCTGCATGAATCGACTTAACACCTGGACAGCATATTGTATGTCTGGCCGAGTAATGCTCAAATATATTAGCCTCCCAACAAGTCGACGATATTGAGTCGGATCCTTAATGAATTCTCCATATTCAATCTCTAAATTATGCTTTTGTTCCATAGGAGTATCAGCCGGTTTTGCTCCCAAAAGACCTGCTTCATGAATTATGTCAGTTGCATATTTTTGTTGGGAAATATATATACCTTTGGCCGAGCGAGCAATTTCAATTCCTAGAAAATATTTAGGTTTGCCCAAAT
>JAANDH010000001.1:1282339-1379782 GCA_011799765.1 Nymphaea thermarum | reverse complement strand
TACAACTTGTATGCTTTTTGTCCTTCGGGATATCCAATAAATATGCATTTGGATGCTCGAGACTCGAATTTATCCTTTTTGTGGCTGGTGTTAGTGGCGTAGCAAAGCGACCCAAAAATTTTCAAATGTTTAATATTGGGTTTTTTCTTAAACAATCTTTCAAAAGGAGTTTTTTCATCAAGTTTTGAAGAGGGGATACAATTTATCAAATAGGTAGCCGTTAAAACGCATTCCCCCCAAAATCGTATAGGAAGGTTCAATTCAAAACGAAGAGCCCTAGCAACCTCAAGGAGGTGTCTATGCTTACGCTCTACTACACCGTTTTGTTGTGGTGTAGCAACACAGCTATGTTGATGGGTAGTCCCTTGATTTTGTAAAAACTCTTTCATTTGGAGTGAGAAAAACTCAGTTCCATTATCCGATCGTAAGGATTTAATTTAGCAATTAAATTGGGTTTTGATTAAGGCAAAAAAATTTTTGATGACGTGCAACGCTTCGAACTTATGCCTCATTAAGAAAATCCATGTGGCACGGGAAAAATCATCTACAATGCTAAGAAAATAATAGGCACCAGAAATAGTTGATTGGGAGTAAGGGCCCCAAATATCACAATGGATCAAATCAAAAGGATGACTTGTAGAAATATCACTCAAATCGAACTTAAGTCGTGTCTGTTTTGCACGATGGCACACATCACACATATGATCATTCTTCAAAGTAAGACTCAAATCTAAATTTTTGTTTACTAATTTCAAACGAGAAGGAGAAATATGACCTAATCTCTTATGCCAAAGTTCATGCGAAGAAAGAGCAAAATAGGTATGGGCACACGTTGGTCCTTGTTGAAGAACATAAAGACCGCCTTTCACCTCACCCCGACCAATCGTCATCTTCGATGCCAGGTCCTGGATAACACAATGATCAGAAGAAAAAATCACAGAACATTTTAAGTTTCTAGTAAGTTAACTGACATAGAGCAAATTGACTTTAAATGATGGTATGTATAACACATTGTCTATTTCAAAGGACGACATAGATATCTTACCCATTTGATGAACTAGGAGAGTTCTCCCATTTGGTAATGTCACATGTACATTACATGTTTTTAAATCATGGAGTGCATGTGAATTAGAACATATATGTCGACTAGCTCCCGAATCGATAATCCAAGTAAGAGAATTAGTTGAGTCGTTACCTGTGTGAGCTATATTACCTGCAAAATTGATGTTGGCCGGCTGATCCTTCACCAAAGATAGAAGTCTGTGATATTGTTCAATGGTAAAGGCTGGCGCAATACTCCTAGTATCATGTCCTCCACTGTCTTGACCAAAGGCGTCATTGGAGAAGCTGAATTTCAGATCTGGTTTGGTCTGATTTTGACCGACGTTGGCTGCAATATTTTGTTTAAAGTTGAGATCATAAAGACGATGGCCTGGTGGGTATCCAATCAGCTTAAAGCATTTCTCTTTGATGTGTCCAATGCCTTGGCAAAAACTGCAGATTGGTCTAGTTTGTCGTCCTCCTTTGTTTCGTTGAAAACTAGCACCATCCCCCCGTTGGAACCTCTTTTCTTGATTGATTTTCATAACAGCTAGGGCAGTGGTTCCTTGATTTGTAGAACTTGAAAAACATGCTTCCCGTTGCTTTTCTTCTTGTAGTACCATAGCGTAGACTTTATTGATGTTTGGGAGAGGGTCAATAAGTAGAATCTGCCCTCTAATGGAATTATACGAGTCATTTAGACCCATAAGAAATTGCATAACGCATTGTCTTTGGATTTGATCCGAATATGCCTTCATGGCACCACAAGAACAAATAGGAACGAGAGAATAAGAACCAAGTTCATCCCAAAGAGCTTTCAGTTTAGTATAATATGACGCAATGGACATAGTATCTTGTTGTAGACGGCATATGGCGCTTTGGATTTGAANTTACTTTTCATTATATGGTAACAAATATATACAAGGATGGTGCAACGTTCCATTTGAATGGCACATGGAAAATTCCTAATGATGGAGTGCTAAACAAGGAAGGAGAAGAGCAACGTTGGAGACTTGAACGTTGGAAAATTGAGACGTTTGATTTTCCTAACGTTCAAGACACAACCTAGCTATATTTACAAAATTAACAGGTTTTGTACATTTCCTGTTCGATCACAGATCAAGAAATCTTGGGTCCTTGACAATATGGGATCAGACGTAGAGAGAAATCGAGGGTGATGTGATTTGCGCGCCTTGCATGTCTTCTTTATGATTCATGTTTAATGGCGATTGCGATGTTCTTGACGCTGTCTTGGATGCATATGAACGAACTAAGAAGACGACCCAGGATCTTCTCTCGGCAACACTCGAGCGTTCTTGATGATGATGTCGATGACGATTGATGATGATGGCAATGGGGCGATGGTGATCCGTTTGATCAAGCAAGCGGTGAGGTGGCGAAAGCAGACAAGGCGTTGCGGTTTTCAAAGTCGGTTATACACAAGCTTTGATCACGATGAAACGGCCCCAATCGGCCATCGCCGCCTCCTTTTGACTAGCGACGCCACGAGCACAACCAAGAATTCGTATTCAATGAATCCCTCTCAACCGGTGACGCCGGAAAATGCAAATCGATGTTGCCGATACAGGTATCGGCGCCATATGGATTTACTGACCGCTACGGCCATGTGTTGTTTGCGTTTAAATGAAACAAGCTAAGATATTTTAAATTGATTTAGAAAGTTAATCTATACTTTTACTAACCTTGGGTAATATATAAGGATGCCAGTGGGTCAAATTTGGTTTGCATATCCAACTGAATTGCTTTGAAATTTTTTGATGTAGAAAAAAGTTAGCATTCTATAAAAAAATCGGATCAGATTCAAATTTAAGACTAATATCTGAACAGATTAGCAGTTTTAAAGTCGGTTTTAAAATATAATAATAGATTCAGCTGTGTCTTTAAAAAACTACATTTGGATGCGATGTGAAAATGAGAGTCACATTGGAATTGAATTCGCATTGTGAATCTAAAATTGAATTTGGATATGGTATAAACTTTAAGGAAATTAGACAATTCCATTAATAGAAATGAGAAATACCTAAGCAAAAGATTGCAAACCGTCACCCTTTTGCTTTTGTGCTTCACACCTTCACATCACAATATTTTTGCGTAAAATTAAAATATAGACAATCCTGACACTAGCTAATTAGAAAAAGAATATACGAGAGCACATCAGACATCACTGCACACCAAGAAGAAATTACAACGAAACGCGTTGGAGATCTCCTCTTTATTCCTTGCGCATTTAATTCTGCATTGTTGCTGTGTTCAGCTTCATGCCTTCTTCTTGTGGGAACCAGCATTTCGCTTCTCAAGGTATTCAAAGACACTGCCGTCATAAACTCCTCTCACTGCGTCCCTGTGCAGCAGCCCTTCCTCGTCTTTCGCTACCGAATACAGAAGCTTCCATTCTGCGTAACTCATTATCCTGACAAAAGAGTTACAAGAACTTAAATAGATGAGAGAGAGAGAGAGAGAGAGAGAGAGAGAACATACAAATATTCTTTGAAAGAAAAATTAATAGCATTAATCTGCGGATGTTGGCTAATCACCAGCCAATGAAGTCGTAAATGTTTCGGTTTGCCTTGAGCATTTTGTTGAGCTCATCTTCTGTTAGTGCATCGGCATAAGTGGTAGCGTACTTGCTGAAAATGGCATCGAACTTCTCAGGCGCGAACCTGAAACATCAAAAAAACAAATGGCACCACTAAAGCCTCGGTGGTGGGGGGACACCTCGCCTTTTCTTGTTGGTGAAATTAGAAATACTTAGAGTAGAGAACAGGCGTTTCAGGTTTTTGTTATTACGAATGGTGAGTTGTTAACCGGCCGGAAAAGTTAAAGACCTAAGAATGATATTCTTCTGTTTTTTTATTGATGTGAATATATCAGCTTTCGTACAAGATATTTCAAGCAAATGACGCAGTAATATTAAAATATCAATGGTAATATCAGTTATAGAAACAAAGTAAAATATTGAAGAACGAGGTCATGTTAGCCGCACTAAAGGAAAGATCAATAAAACAAGAAAGAAAGGAAATCAAGATGGTGCTGCTCCTCATACGCGACAGGGCGATATCCTAAGTCACTGGACTCTTCTAGTTTACCTGCCGCACTGGAGTCCACATCGGGTGTGCACGGGACATAGGTGATATCACAAGTTTGGTGAACTTTTTTTTTTTACTTTTTAGATAGGAAAGCCTGAGTTAGGAAGATCAGGCAGCGACCCAGTCAGGGTAGGGCCTGCAAATGCCATTACCCCACCTCCAAAAAAAAAAATTTAAGTACATGTAAAATTTTAAAAAATTTTAATGATATCACGGCCGGGTCAAAACTTAAAAACTTTAATTCGGCTTTCTTTATGAAAATTTTTTAACTCTACCCTTAAGTATTGATCTATAATAAGACAGATCGATGCACTCTAAGTATTGAAATCGTGACCTACTCCAACGTCTTTTTTAAGTCGACCACCCTAAGCAGGTAATAATAGAAAGCTGAGTTAATTATATATGGTGACTTAGCTATGCTCAAGAAGCAAGATGAGGAACCAACCTTCCTTCGGTGTCGTAGGATTCAGAGTCGCGCTTCCATGTTTGCATTTGTGGATGTCCTTAATGTAAATTGGAAGCAGAGGATTTGGTAGACATCCCTGACAAAGATCCAAAATATAAAGGACAAAGTTAGTCGTTCTTGAATGGTTCAAAACCAACGCCACAATTAATTTCTCTTTTACGAATTCGTAAAAGTCGAACACCAATGCTTTTAAAGACAGATAGTAATATAAGGCAAATTTCGAGAACTACTAACCACATACATAAAAACTTCAGTTCTCACTTGGCACGATCATTTTTTTTCCCTTTAAAATAAGGAAAAGTGTTTTCTTAAGTCTGTACGTACCAATGAACATAAATTTTCTAAGGAATATCTTCCATGAGAGACATATATTTTTTCTCAAGAACTTGGCATGAGGCAAAATGAAAGGAGAATTCGCTCACCGGAACCGTAAAGTAGCTAAGAGAAAGATTTATGAGGAAACCACCGCCAATGGACAACAGAACTCCACAGCCAATTGCTCGCATGCCTGCGCGAAAATAAAAGGTACTTCTTTCAAAATGACAGGGAAATAGTTATTCATTAAAAAAAAAAACATTCACTTATATATATATATATATATATATATATATATATATATATATATATATATATATATATATATATATATATATATATATATATATATATATATATATTCCATTGAAGGTCAGTCATTGTTAGCTTCTACCAATGACATTCGGCGCATTATAATATCTTATTTGATATTATTAAATGACGGGACCAGTGGCAATTGACCACCCCAGTCTATATAATTTGATTTATTTATAAATAAAAACTTCATTGATTTTCATTTTTTTTACATGGGAGCGTACTTTAAAGTATAAAATTTAAATGAACAGTGCCCCTTAATAAAAAATTTTTGGCTCTGCTTGGTACGCGAGTATACTGTATAGTCAATTGTCGGACTCCAAACCAGAAAAATCACTTTATTTACACATTCAAACCTCCGTAACTTTTATTTATTTATATATGGATGCCCTTTAAAGTCTAAGATTTAAACTGTTAATGCTCTTTAATCCGAAATTCCAAACCACATCACAAGAGCCAAGAGCCTAGAAAACATTCATTTCGGGTCCGACCGTCAATAAGAGTTAGCGAGCCCTAATAGTTTCACAAAACTATGCTATCAAACTGGGATTAAGAGCAAAGTAATTGCACAACCTTTAATTTTGTGGATGTAATCCTCATGTTTAAGAAGTTAATGTCCAATAAACATTAGATTAGTTTTTTTGGGTCATGTTTACTTTTTTACACCATTCAAACCAAAATCGATACTTAGATATTTGCAATATCTTCTGCATACATCATCAAAAGATTATATATCGACTTTTATGACGAGTAGACATTATTTGTAAAAAATTACAACTAGCACAATTTTTTTTTGCTCATGCCCCAAGAGCCATAAGACCCCAAGTGGGTTGGACCATGCATACCATCAAGTAGGGATGTCAACATATCTGATTTCAATCGGATAACTGGCTGAACTGATCCGAAAAAAATCAGATATGAAAAAAAATTTAATATCCAACTAAGAAATCGGATTCGGATTTAATAAATGACATCTGATCGGATTCAGATTCAGATTCGGATATACATAAATGTCCGATCAGAGTCGGATACAGATTCAGATCAGATTCATTTTTAGAAAAATATATTGTATATAATGCTATTAAATTTTGAAAATTGGCAAAATCTGATTCAAAATTTGGATTCAGATTCTGATATAACTATAAAGATCAGATTCGGATTGTAAGATCAGATTTTGGATTCAGATTTGGATATGACTTTTATTTATTTGAATTCGAATCAGAATTCAAATCCGAATATGTGAATATCTGAGAAAGCGATATGATTAAAGATATATCCGATCCAAATATGATCTTTGGTCATCCCTACCGTCTAGTACTGATGTAGCTCTAAACCCTAAAAAGTAAGAGGAAATGATAAAGTTTTGACTCTCGCTTAGGTGGTATGTTCCCTGGACAGTAGTCACGAGGGATCACATATTCTACTCTTTAGTATAAAAGGTAGCAGACATCTTCTCCTTGCACTGATATTGCTTCAATATTGTGAGCTTCAATTTCCATATCAACTCAGTTGGCTGGTGATTACTCACTATTGCTTTCAGTTTAATGATACAATACTTAATATTGTAAGATTATATTAACTAGAAAATTAATTTGAGGCAAATAAAAAGTATGAGCCTCAAAAGGACCATTTGAAAATAGTAATACATTGTTAGTGTCTCATAAATCTATCTAAAAAATTATAGCTGATTTATCAAACACCTGTACAATTGTTTTACTAATCTACCTCTCTTTTTGGGTATATTATGAAACAGTAACGTTGCTGATGCCAAACAGCTTCATAGTATGTACAATAAATTTATCACTCAAATAGCTGGTAACCCACAATAAATTTGAATCTTATTTTAGTATATCAAACCGTATAAATTATGACATTTGTTAAGTAAATTTTAACTTAAAATGAAGAAATAATATCATATAAATATAATAGCAAAAAAAGCTCAATGAAAATAAACGGGTAGTATTTTCGAAAGAAACTTAGTTTAGCATTATTATATTAAAAAGGTGAACTTGGATTATAAGAATAATCATCCATGATTACTATGTGAGACTATAAATGTCTTTAATATGTATTTTTTGTAAAAATGCATGCTTGAGACAATTTTTTTAGTTATCCAAACAAAATTTTAAATTAAACCAAACAAGCATATTTCAAAAATTAATTAAATTATTTGATCAAATAAACTATAAAAGACAAATTAATGCAATCAATTAATCAAAAAATTCTTTTATTGAAGTAACTTTTTTAACTACCATTGAATATAAACATTTAAAATCAATTTTTTTTAAAATAATAAAAAATTGGTTATTGAATTAACCAAATGATTGGATCAAAACAAACATGGATCTACATGGTTAGTGGTTACATGTGAGAATCCAGTATCTTTATTGGACTCGCTACCGAACGGATTAGATGCTTAAAAAACAAAGTTTAGACCCAAATCTACTCTACTATTTCTTATTTTATCAAGATTGGTATTCCTTAAATGAATCTGGGTTGTGAGTCGAAGGGATGCAGCCATTCAGATCTTATGTACCGAAAGTTATTCGATTTCACTTCATTGGTTCAATTCAGTTCGAGTTCTAATTCAATCTCGAGTAAGAAAGCCATGTTCAATTCTAGAACCAATCTTAATGCCATATGTCAAGTCCTAAGAGTCAATCAAAGTCCAATTTCTATGGATGCGTGTATGAGTCTAAACATTATAGATATAAATGACAATATGATGTATAATGCTTTATTAGATCTTAGGTAGGTACTCGAGGCTGTGAATTGAACCTAAACTGTTGTCCTTCCGTTATTTTGGCTTTACTGAAATAATTTCTCATTTATGCGTCATAATATAACCATTTCGACCTTTATGAGTAATTTTCCATTTATGCGTCATTTCAGGTTTCCATGTCGAATGCTATGGCTAATAATTTCAGGTTTTCTGCTGAAAAAACTGGTTCAATGCATTATTTTTCTAAAGAATAATTTATGGTGGGGACTAGACCTCGGCCGGGACGCTGGTGGGTACCTGGCCCGGGTCGATAACTTTTAAATACTATTTTTAGTATTAATAATATATAATTTATTATTAAAATTATATTTTGTATTCAAAAAATTATTTTATATTTAAAAAATATTTTTTTATTGTAATCGAAATGGGCTCGAGCCTGGGTTTCAGACATCGGGCTTGGGGCGGGGATCGAGTTTTAGACATCGGGCCGGCCCGACCCGATGCCCAAGTCTAGCGGGGAGGGAATACATAGTTGAAGTAGCATAATAAGATACCCATAAAGAAAATTAATATCATATTAAATTTGATGCTGCAAGCCCACCTTCATCTTCATATATATATATTTTTTAATTTGACCAAATTACATATGATACAAAACCCATGAACACATTCATGCAGGACATTTTTAGCTGGGAAACCAAAAACCATAGCTGCTTTCTTTTTCCTTTCATATACATGATTAATTTTTTAGAAAAACTAAGTTTTTTATTTGCATTTTTAAATTTTACTATAATTTGGATATTTCGGATCCACAATTCGGCTATAGATATTTCAGGTGAGCTAATTAGTGAAATTGGATTTCATATCATTAGATTCGGATATGAGAATGGATTTCGGATGTTCAGATTCGGATCTTAACTCAAATTCAGATGTGGATTGGATTAGATAAAAACTGTAAAAAGTTAGAGTCAGATCGGATTCATATACTAATTTGAAATTCAGGTTCTGATCAGATTTCGGATGTAAACTTGAAATCAGATTGGGATGTAAAATTGGAACTCGGATTCGAATCGGATTTTGGATGTAAACTTAAAAATCGGATTCGGATAAAATATTTTTTATCCAAATTTAAATCTAAATTCAAATCAAAATATTTAAAAATCCAATAAACCAGATACTCGTCCCCTAATATAAGAATTGGTCACCCTTTGTGGGGACCGATAAGACGGCGAAGGACAATTACAAGAGATGCTTGTCCTTGAAAATTAATGGAAACGAATGAAAGGTCAAATGGGAATTAAAAGGTCCTAATCTCATAATGGAACACCTACCGAATCTACAGATCAAGAGCAGTAGAAACCACGTTTGGCATCCAAGGAAATGCAACCAAGTTCCTGAATTCCAACTATTATAGCCATGATCAACGAGTAGTAGTCCCCGAAAATAAGAATTTGGTCACCCTTTGCGGGACATTCCACAGAGTTCCTTTCTGGTTAATTATAAGTAGTCATTGCCACGGAAACTGTAATCTATTCACTAAGCAAAAGGCCCAATTCATGATATCATGCTTCAAGTAACTGATCAGCCAGATCTAGACGTTCCAGGCAACCCGTTCTAAGCTCGCCGGAGACTACATGTAGACTTAGAGACTCTAAAGCACGGACGTACCTTGGTAAGTCTCCCATGGATAGACAACCCCATCATGGTTCCTGTCAAAGAAAGCCACATGCTGCTGCAGCAAGCTCATGTTATTATGCTCGTGACCCGCCGTCCCCTCCGGGTGCGCCGGATCCGCAGCCACGAGCGCACGGGCAAGATCTGCAAATTGCTTCACGTGAAACGCAGCAGGAAGAAAGAATTGAAGCACCATATAACCGTTTCAGCAGAAGCAACGCTTTCTTACATGGTTGAGGCATTTCCTCCTGAAGATTGACGTTGAGTTTGCGCTCGGCGGTCACCGGCGCTCTGGCAGCCCATGTCTGGAGAGGCATATCACAGTCGCCGGCAACAGCAGCAGAGGAAGCAGAGGGAACCATTGGATTCGGTGCCAAATCTTGGTGGCTAACGGAGAAGACTGAAAATCTTTGATAACGTTGGCTTCTCTAGTTATGGTGTACGCAGATAAAAAATTTTCCTTTTAGATACTAAAAAGATAAACTATGTCCTTTAGTGGGGGATACCAACCTAAGACATTTCAGTCAATTTTAAGAAAAAATAGACAATTTAGAGATTTCAAAATGAATTACATTTTTGTTGGGGCAATTTTTTACAATCAAGTTTTGGGTTATCATTTTCATGGAAGATCCACCTATCCAGCCATTAGACATGTACTAAACCCTGTGTAATTTTCTGGAACAGAAACCTACCAACAAACCTATAAAGTTAGCCAGATTCAAATCTTTGTTTGCAAGAATTAGTGATCAGTTGTCTTTTGATTTCACTTCCAAGTGCCCACAAACCCCAAACTTAGTAATAAAAGGTGCAAATTAAACTCCCAAAACAATAAGAAGAAAGTTTAAATAGAAACGCCCAAATCAAAATTTTCATGAGAAGAAGAAGAAAAGAGATTGAGACTGAGGGAGAGAGCCATACTGAGCGATGCTGGAGATGGAGCGACGGCAACCGCGGCAGAGGGAAAGGATTGTTTTAGTAACTGTCCTAATAGACGACTGGAGGTTGGAGCTGCTGTTCGTTGTGGGGCTCGACCCAAGTCTGTCATGGGCAACCCATGTCGTTGAACTTGAGTGAGGCTCCTTTTCAAGTGGAGCTTTCACGGGCTGGCGTGGGCCAGCCCACAGGCAGCTCCGCTACTGGCAGCCAGATGACTACACCATTGAGCAAGAGCCAGAAATTGTTTATGAAGAGGAACAAATTATTATTTTTAAATTTTAACACAGCAGAAATATCATTTTTTAAAATTTTTATATAAAACAAGCATAAACTTTTTAAAATTTATATGTAACTTTTTTTTTTTTTTTTTGAGGTGGGGCCAAGGCTCATGCGAGCCCCCTACATGGCATGTGATGAAGGTCCTACTTAATTTTGAAAATGGTTACATCGCACCTACTTGTGACCTTTTGGATTGGGTTAGAGGACAACGTTGCACTCGCGTGCACATAATTACTTTTTAATAAGCCAGTCAATTTGTAAATGTTTTGTACAAGTGGCGTCATGTTTTTTTGGAATTTCACATTTTAAAAAGAATAAAGATGTTAATGGGTCTCATTCAGATCGGATGTACCATTAACTATACATTTACGATTTGAATTGGGATTCCAATGCAAATAAAGAAAAGTCATGTTCGAATTCAAACCTAAAACCCAATTTCACAAACTGAATTCAATCTAATCTGATTTATACATTCATATCTAAATCCACATCTGAATTTTTGAGCTTCAAAATATAAGAGCATTGGATTGGATATGAGATACCTATTTAAATTAAATCCAATCCAATTCTAAATCTGATCGAATTTTTATATATATCATAATCGGACTGAATGTCCTTTCTTAAATCCGAATTTGAACAAATTTCCTAATCAGATATTATTTTTTCTTCATAACCGATACTTTTACAACAGTGCAGTCAGATATCCTATCCAAATCAAATATATTAACATCCCCAAAAAACGTCTATTGTGTATCCAATAACCTAGGTTCTAGTTCTCTCTCACTATCACCAAATTAAGAATAAAACTGCAGATTAGCTAATGGTTCAAATATTTTTGCATCCAATTCCAATCCAAATGAAATTAGTTAGATTCGATGGGAAAATGAAAATCTATTGATTTGGCCCCGGAATTTGTTACCGCATCCTACCGATGTCCAAATAAGGCTACATGTTATAACTTGCAATTGGCTTTGAAAATTGCATCATGTTTATGACTGTGGAATTGCATGCCATTAATGAACAAATTATCAATATATGCCATGCTTCCATAAGTTTGTGCTTCCACTTCTTCTCCTCAACTTATGAACCTCATGGACTAGAGAAAGGTTGATGACGTGAAAGGTTGATGGAGGAGTTTGATTGTATGTGTCATGGTGGTCCGCGATGATATTTCTGTTATAAGTTTCCATCAGGGCTGTTACGCTCAGCAGAAAAAATATCTCGGCGTGGAAGAGGTGAAGGACAATTCAGTTACGGAAGAACGTTCTAGAATGTGAAATTATTAATCCATAAAATTCATTAATTCTTTTTCTTGTTTTCTTGTGCAATGTGCCCTCATTGTAACTATAAGTAAGTGTTAAGAAATGAAATGTTGTGTGCCCCTACTCTGGTTTTCATTCTTCCTACTCTTCCTTTGTAGCATAGCTCTGTTTCTGTACATGGTATCAGAGCCATGTCCACGACTGACCCTGGGTCATCTTCTCATTCCAATGGTGGAACACTGCACTGCATGCAGGATCACAGTCAGTTGGAGATGTCAACTTGGTGGATTCATCCAACCCTTATTACTTCCTGGAGCTGTTTTGGTTTCACAACTCTTGAATGAAGATAACTACCCTACTTGGAGCCGTGGAATGACTATGGCGCTGTTAGCCAAAAACAAGCTAGGGCTTGTGGATAGAAGTGTTCCCCAACCAGACATTGCTGCACCAGAGTTTATGACTTGGCGCTACAATCATATGGTATTGTTCTGGATTCTCAATTTTATTTCTCATGAGATTATGGATAATGTAATTTATGCTACATCTGCCATGGACGTGTGGATTGATTTGAAAGAACAGTTCAAACAAGGGATAGCACCATGAAAATAGCAGTTAAAATTTGTTACTTGTCCTATCACAAGACACCATGTTTGTTGTTGCGTACTATACTAAAATCAAATCGTTGTGGGATGGAGGATGAACTAAGCTCATATGAACCTCTACCTGAGTGCTTTTGTGGTGATATGAAACTCATGGCAGCAAGACTGCAAGAGGATCATATCATTCAATTTCTCATGGGATTGAATGGCACGTTCACTAGTACTAGAGGACAAATTTCATTACATAATCCATTGCCTTTAGTTTCCAAGGTTTACTCTCTTGTGCTTCAAGAAGAAAAGCAAAGAGATGCCCAAGTGATGAACAATCCAGTTGAGAATGTTGGTCTGTCTGCTGTGATCTCAAGTTTGTTAAAGGCCGAAACAACAAAAAATCTCAATATTACAATAGCTATGGCAAAATTTCGGGACATACCAAAGAGAGATGTTTCAGAGTAAATGGATATCCTTCAAATGCTAAAGATGCCAAACAGAGGTATGCAAAAGTTGCTTATTACTTAGCTTCTGATGACCATGATGGTGAAAAACCTCATTCTATAGCTTTAGCTTCCACTGCAATAGCCAATGATCTCAATAAAGATTCTGCACCCTTTTTTATAGTAAAAGAATACAATCAGCTCAAAATTCTTTTTAAAGATTGCTCATCAGCCCAATGTAGTTTTGCAGGTATGTCTGTTCATTCTTCTGGTACTTGGATTTTGGACAGTGGTGCAAGTGATCATATATGTTCAAGTCATTAAATATTTTGATCAACGTGCCACTTCTTCCGTCTCAATTTCCTGTTAGAGTACCTAACAATAAACTAGTTCAGCCACTTATATTGGACAAGTCCAATTGTCTCCCAACCTTACATTGTAAAATGTCAACTATCTTCCCAATTTCTAATTCAATCTTATTTCCATAAGTAAACTTCTAGTTAACTCTCATTTATGAGTTCTGTTTTTTGCAGACCCGACTTCAGTAATGACGACTGGACTCGGTGATTTGGTGAATGAGGTCTTAATCTACAGATTTCTTGACGTCACAGTCCATTAGCCTTGAACTCGGCCACAAATCAAAAAGACATCTAGCATCTTCGACTTGGCCATCCATCGAGCTCCGCTAGTTGTGCTTCTCAACTTATGAACCTCGTGGACTAAGACCCAAGTTGGCTGAAGCATGCAGGTATAGAAATAATTGCATTCAGTAAATTATTGATCGATGCACATATAGCTGAGATCCATTGAAGTGCTTTAGTCTAAGACAATCCGGAATCCTAATAAATATTTGTTTAAACCCATCACTGAATTATATTATATAAATGCAGGTTACTGAGAAATGAACATCACAGGCGGATGCAGTGCAGAAACTAGTAAAGGCCGTCATCTTGGCAAGTTGTGGCCAATCTAGACGGCCAAAGGGGTGGCCTAACTTTATTTTATTAGAATGAGGCAGATGATTGCACGAAATCAAAGAGGAAATTAATGGTTTGATGGTCAAAGAGGGAAAGGAAGCATAGTTTCGTCCTACCCGTTGCGAGGCAAGGCGGAGAGTTTCCTGGTAACCTATTTTAAATTTATAGTCACAGAAAACATGTTTTTTTCGAAAAAAATGCAATAAATTAAATAGTCGTTGAAAATTTTAAAAAAATGCGAACGTGTTTTTTTTTTTTCAATTTGTTTATTACCAAACATGTTTTTTTTTCATTTTTCATTTTTTATTTATTACAAATCTACTTATCTTTTGATGTATATGTTATTAGTTTCTCACTTATTTTATTTTCCTTTTATTTTTAGTTTTTTAAAACTTTCAAAAATTTATCATATTTTCTCATTTTTTTCTTTTTTTTCAAGGTTGTACCCAAAAACTTCGATGTTTAAAACTTCGAGATGTTATTTGTGACTATGATGTTAATGGCGTATTGTCGCACTATAAATCTCAAAGGGCAAGAGTCCGGCATACATTTATGCCTGGCAAAATCTGAAGCACAAGACAAGCCACATCAATAAATAAACAGCTGTGACTGGAGCCATGGCGTTCAGCATCCGATAGTTGAGTTTGGTGCTTACGAGAGGATGACGTGAGTTTGATGTAGGCATTACAATTTGGCTGGACCCAAATGTAAATGTTTGGTAATAAAGGTTTTCAAGGACTCATGTTGTAGATATTTGGCAAATCACTAAAGGAAACCACCGAATATATTGACATCATGCATGAAAGATTTTTGAACCAATCATTTATTATAACTAACAGTGAAGATTGACAACGTAATCTATAAAAAAAACCACACCAACTTTCTTTCGCCAGAATTATGATATTCTCTATATGCATTATAAAATTGCTGACTACTGCACCTTGAAAACCACACAAAGATAAATTTTTGCACATGAACATAAAATCTGGAAGCGCCAAAATCCCGAATATTTGTTCTATGCGGTTTGGTATATGCCTCTCTGTCATCTTGTTCATTCATAGTTAGAAACTTTATCATTTTTTCATTTCCCTCGTTTATTCCAATGTTATCAAAATCGGTTTTTGAATCAAATTGGGAAAACAAGTGATTAGCATATCAACATATTAAATATAAATCATAATGGCTTGCGGATTGAATTGCTTGACAAACATACATTTTAATTTGAAAAAATAAATGAAAATTGAAAGCATATTAGAAACTCAGAAAGAAAAAAATTTAAAAGCTTTAACACTTCAAAAGAAAACAAAAGATGATAAAATAGATGAATCTATAAAATGCCATGTCCAGTGCAAGATTCTTCCTGGATGGAGCTAGCAAAGTATACCTATATTTAGATAATAACGTTTGATTTTTTGTGGCATATTTGAGTTCATGTAATGTCGTCTATATTTGAAATCCTTTGAGTTTCATTTGAAAGGCAGAACTGTTCAAGGAAGAGGTGCAATAGTTTTCTGAAATGACTAGACAACTTGATAGATATTTAAAAAAAAACTTATATATGCAATATAATTTTTCATTAATTTATGGGGCTTAATTAAGCCCTTGTTGCTCTCTTAGCTCTACCTCTAACCCTAATAACTTTAGCTCATCTTACAATTGGATGATTGAGACGTGGATTTTTAAAATCAGCCTGGAATAAGGGACCTTTCTATTAGAAAAATTTGCCTACTATGTTCATTTTTCTTGATTTCTTTTCCAAATATAAAGAAAGATTTTAATGACTTGGTTTTCGATGATAGCTTCTTCCTTCCTCGGGTTGATCATGTCGTGATTGTTCTCCCTTTCCATGCCCATGTGACGTTTGAAGGATAGCTTTTAACAACAATTCAGCTTGTCACCATTCAAGCGCGAGCATCTCGTGGAAGGAAAAATGGCTTACAGTTATGTTTGTGTATGTGAACATTTATTGTGTGTCACCACAGTTGAGAGCAAAATTCCAACAACATAGAACAGTAACAGTGGAAAATAAGTCCCATGAATTGACCAGTGATAAGTTTAGAGGGAATAGCTAAAAATGAGCTCTCCGCTAGGGAGCGTTCCGTTTGTCAATCTCAGTGTCATCGAAAACTTTGCAAGATCGCATACTACGTTCTTTATCAAATCCAAAACCACAAACCCATCGAATGATTGTTGGCACCATGAGGTATGAATGGGCAGCTGTGGGGAAGAACTCCCACTGCTGTAGATGGTGAATGTCTTCGGGAGAAGACCTACGGAGCAGCAGGAGCCACGGTCAATGCGTCGGCATGGGAGGCGAATCCGTTCCCTCCAAAACAAAAAAGGGGCACGAAATATTCGGGTTTAAGCTCGCTAACTTGCTCTCTCTCTCTCTCGCTTTCTCTTGAATGCGATCCAAGATGAATGGCAGCAACATCCTCGCCCTCCGCCTCCTTTGTCTGATTTCCCACATTCTCTTTCTACAATCCTTGGTCCCTAGTTTCTATTCTCTATCCAATTTTTTATCACCCTGCCACCCATCTCTCCTTCTCGAAACATGCCAAAGCACCAAACCATGAAGGAGTTCAAGCAAATCCACACCACTTTATTGTGTTTGGCCTCTGCAATGACCCTTTATACTTGAGCCGATTGGTCAAGTGTTTGGCGTCGCCAGATTGTGGCTGGCTTATGCGCTTTTGGGTTCTGCTACTCCAGTTGGCCAGATATGTCCACCTATGACACATTGATCAAGGCTTTCTCCATGAGCCCAGATCCACGCCGGTATGTCGTCTTCCACTACAACTTGTTGGTCGCAGGTATGATTCAGTATCGTTGTATATTCCTTCCATCGGCAATCGCTTGCAGCAACACAGTCCCAATTGCCAATTGGAGTTGGGAAGAACATCCACGGTCAGGTGGTAAAGACTGGGGTTCATACGACTCACTCTGTTCTCACCTCTTTGATTTATAATTCTGTTTGGGTGTTTTGGATTGTGCTCGCCAACTGTTCGACGAAATGCCTAAAGAGAATTTATTTCTGGAAATATGTATTGTTTTCTGTTTTCATATTTACTTCCCCTCAGAGATTTAGAGTTGTTTTCATCATCTATGCTGAAATTTTATCTTCACTATGCATTTTGAATTTGATATTACAAACACATATCCAGATGGGACAAGGTTGGTGGCTCTTCTGCTTCTGCAAACTGATGAGTTGGGCTGATGAATTGGTCAGGTGGTCTATGATTAAAATATAGTCCTTTTTTTTTTCCTGAACGTATATTCTTAGCTCTGGGTTCAAATTTAAGTATTGTAGGAACATATCCCAATATTCGGTATGGGCTGCCTTCTATGCCTTGGCAGCTTCTCTGATAAAACTTTCTTCTCACGTTACAATGGTTATTCTGCTGGCTCCAGTTTATTTCAAACTTGAAATGGCATATTTGAGGAGCATTGGAGGCTTGATAATGCAGAGTGCATCCAGAAATGGAGTTCCCAGTGAACTGAATCCAATGATCACTTATGATGCCTATGCTTAATGCAATGCTATGCATAGTCTACAAAGCTATTCATTAGAGGTACATATGCATAACTGGTGTTTTCTTCAAATGGCCTTTCATATATAATATATATTTATATGTGTGTGTCTGTGTGTGAAGGTTACAATGGTTCTGCTTTCTTCCTCTTGTTTTCGAGTGCAAGTTAACATTGTTTTTGTTATATAAATTGTTTTGAGGAATGTCTTACTTAAAGTTCATTATCCTTTTAGCCTTTTAGGCATATGGGACCGATGATCGTTGATCAATCTGTCAGGGATACGTTCTCAGGTTCATGGAAATGTTACTGAGGGTAAGTTTCTATTGTTCTCGGCACATTCACAAGCACATTTGGTAACATGAAAGGATGGTTCTGTTAACTGGAAAAATGGTTAATTGTTGCTCCCCATGTGCTCGAAAGTGCCATCATTGCTCTAGTTGTAAATGAATGATGTAACACCCTACAAATTTAATCCCAAATTGAAGATTATGAAGGATCCTCAATGACTTATAAAATAGGTTATTAAATAGATGATTGTCTTGGTTCTTAGCATTTTTGAGCCCTCATATATAGGGACCAATGTTGTAACGACCTTCTATCACCCCCTACATGGTTATGATGAATAGGTAACATAGGCTGATAGCCAATGATGTTGAAACGCTAGAGGTTGGAACTCAAAGTCTTACAAGTGCAAGTCACGGTCATGGTCTCGGTATTTTATTTTTCTGGTAGCATTAAGGTAATTAATAATAAAAATATTTTAATTTCTCACAATAAAAAATCTAAGCACACAAGCTGAAATGATCAGAATTACTGCTGGGAGATTGGTCTCCCTGGCCCTCAACAAGCTGAAAATAATTGAAACCAATAACCAAAAAAGGAATTGCAGAATAATAACAAAGTCATGCAGGGCATTCGGAACTTCAGGGTCATTTGGTACGAGGAATACAATATGAGTGCTCTGTCAATCTATCTTAATATTGGGGTAGATTCATAAAACACTTATTCAAGTGTTCTCTGAATTTATCTCAATATTTGAGATTGATTCATAGAACACTCACACTATGTCCTTCACGCCAAATGGTCCCTTAAGTAACCACGCCTTGATTGGTTTGTTGGCTACAAAGTAATCGAATTATGAGGTAATTTCAACCTAACAAATATAGTTCATTGGGGACGAGAGAAATAACAAACAAGAAAATAAGAAGTCATAGAACGACCTTCATGGGCAGTGGCCATTTCTCAGCTGAAAGGAGAAGAACGGCTGCTACCATAATCCAGATGGACCTTTTTTTTAAATGTTTACTTAGAGAAAACTGCCTTCTGTGTAGAACAGTCAGGGCCATACACTTAAGCATCCAAGATTCTGCCTCCCCTATCACAATCACAACCCAACCAACCAATCCCAACTGTTATAATGTAACGGTTCTGGCCAGATGACAATAAATAATGTCGCTGCGTGACTGTTGGTGGACCTGGATATCATGAAATTTGTACATGAACATCTAAAGTTGCTGTCATTTGCTTCTTTTCCCCATTTAGATTTGTTTTTCTTTCAAAAAATTTGTTATTTACTTCGATTAAATATGAGGTTATTCTTGAGGTATGAGAAAATCCATTGCCTGGCAAAACCTTGATACATCAAGTATTATCACACTTATAATTTCCGATGCAACCCTGCGGGGGAGCGCACTCTCTACCCTCTTATATCTAATAACAATGAAAAATTGATTACATAATCTGTACCAAAAAAAAAAAAACAGCAAACCACAACAAGAGACATTCAGAAAATCACACTTATAGTTTGTTTATCACGGGTGCTAGTTTGGTCTGTAAATTTTCCTGTATATGGTTCAGCACTTGAGTAGGAAAACATGGATTGGATCTAAATTCAAGTAGTTGGATTGGATAATAAAATTTGTATCCAATTGGAAATCAAGTTCAAGTTGATAAATGCTCATGAAATCTGAGGGATATCCTATTTTTGCAGACATTTCGGTTATGATTACATGAGAAAATGAGTTTTGATTGTGTACTTTGTATATCTAAGCATGAATTTGATTCTGGTAGCCAATATTCAAGTAGGATTATAGGATACAATAGCAGGTACATCGAAACTGTTGCCATTGTGAAACCATTAAGTGCCCCAAAGGTTACCATAACCTGAGGGGAAAGCAAATTAAGATGATAGAAACCTAAAACTGTGAAAATTTGGAGATACATATGCATTTCTATAAAATTCATGACTAGAGAATTGTGGTTTTACTCAAGAATGCTGAAGCTAATCAATAATAGTATGACTTTCTATAATGCGAAATTTAGTAGCCTATGTTTTGGACATACTGTCGTCCAACATGACCCATTTTTCTAGTGAACTTTAAAACAAAAACCTACTTTTGATATTTAAGTCCCTTAACTCGCCGTGCAATAGCTCAATTCACCTCGTAAGTGTTTCCACTTTGAATTTCTCTCTCTCTCTCAACCAAATACTTCAACTGTGCCAAGAAACATACATGAAATGCATTCCTCTGTTATTCAATAAGCTCATTCAACTCGAGCCTACTCCACTGTAGATTCTCATTATTCCCCTTTATTAATTCCGTAATCTAAAAATGCAACCACGACAGAAACTTTGACAACCATATTGACACGAAACGAAGGTGGAGAAGGGAATCATTTGGTCAAGTGTCGAACTAATCTCCCTTGCCAAGAAAACACAGTTCAAGACTTCGTTCTATTAGAGTGGCGGTCTACCCGACTAGCCAGGCCGTCCCCTCTCAGTAGGAGAGAGATGCGGGTTAAGTGTCCTTCACATAATTTCACATGATTTCAGAGTGAGGGAGGGAGAGAACCTGATTTTGGCTACACGAGCATTTTGGTCCTCTCAGAACGCGAACGTTTTCTAGCAGAACAATGGTGCCAATGATGACGCCCCTCCAGGCATTCAAAGCACAAACACGCGGAAAAAGAGGAAAAAATCGTTGTTTCCACCCTTTACAGCGATAAAGAACGCAGAGAGATCAGATTGAAGAGACTGAAGAACGAAATGCCCGAAGTGGCAACTAGCAGAAAGTTCCCCACAAAGACAAAGAAATTTTTCATCAATCAGATGAACATAAAAAGGTCATAAACACCGGATTCACAACAGAAAAAAAAAAAAAAAAAAAACAGCAACAGAGGAGGAGAAGAGAGAAGCGTACCAAAAAATGGGTGCCCGCATGTCCCTGTGCCGATGCGGCGATGCCGGAGACAGAAACCGCGTGTGGGGAGAAGCTCAGTGCCCGACTATTGTTTCCGACGAGGCTAAAATGCCGGAATTTCGGTGAAGGCGATTGTCGTTCGGGAGAGGGAAGGAGGAAAAGAGGGAAACAGGTAGGCTCGCGCGGGCAGAAAATCCTGAACATGAGAAAGATGAGGGAGAGTTGGCGGGAGCGTGGCCATTACTGACTTTAGAGAAGCGTCACCGAAACGGAAAAGAATGATAGTGTCGGCGCATCTTGAAAGATATTTACTAACGTCCATAGAAACCCCATTGG
Source organism: Nymphaea thermarum (assembly GCA_011799765.1). Taxonomy (NCBI): domain Eukaryota; kingdom Viridiplantae; phylum Streptophyta; class Magnoliopsida; order Nymphaeales; family Nymphaeaceae; genus Nymphaea; species Nymphaea thermarum. The sequence goes on along the minus strand of JAANDH010000001.1, from coordinate 1,358,588 downwards.
AAAGGAGACACTCACCCACGCTGCTTCATATGTCAATGAACCTCGATCCACAAACCCATTCCTGACCCTCTGAAATCGATTCAGTAGAAACGGGAGCCAATTAATTATCACGACTGACGCTTCGAAGAAAAACGTTAGTGAAAACTTTTTACTACACAAGAGTAACACAAAAAGTATAAAGCAAATCCACATTCCTCACATTTACAAGAAGACATCAGTGAGAGTGCACTTCACCGACGTTGAGCTCAGATATGAATGAAACGCTAATACATGCACTTTTATTGATGCATGTTACGTGAGTGATGCTTGCACATTTACTGACGTCTGTCTTTTATCGAAGGAAATCCTTACGATACGCGCAAATTGTGGCATTCCTCCTCCAGCATAAGTTTGCACTTTTTTGACGTTCGCTCGCGCGTTAATGACATATACTTACGTTTTGCTAAAACGTTAGGAATTGTCTATTTTTTTTTCTCCTGACCTCTTCTCGCTTTCCTCATTAAATTTCAACTGCTACAATGATACAATCTCTTTTTTACCGTTGTTAGCCTTTTTTTTTTAGTGACACTTATTTCCACGATTCTTTCATTTATCTGCATTATCTTCCTTCCCTTTGCCGGTTGCTCTTCCTTGGAGGCACAAAAAACATATCAGATTAAGGGAACACGTGGACGCACGGGAAATATTCTTATATCCCAATATCTGAATAATATGATTGGATGACTTATAATTTGAGATGCAGAAAGTAATACTAAAAATTCAAACTATTAGCTGTCATCGACTTTATAGTAGCTACTTTGATGTAGGATTACAAGCAAGCCAATGATCTTCCTTTGACCAAATCGAATCTGAAATGTCAAAAACCACCAAACAGAAGGAAAATCCTTGATTTTGATAGCCTCATCAATCTTAGTTTTTTATAAATTGGATGCCAAATTGTCATTTTAATCGGGTTTATATGTTGAAGTTAGTGTTTCTTCTTCACGACTTCCAATTCTGTCCTCACTGGGGATGGAAATTAATTAGATACATCTGAGTAACCATACCATCTCAGACCGATGTGGTTTTAAATATATCCGTTCCAAATGCTATTCTTTTTGGATTTGGTAACTTCATAACCGAATCTTAATCCAATATTCAACTGGGATCCCATAGAGATTACATGAAAATGTCGGATCCTATACTATGTGCTAGCCAGGTCTAAGAAATATTTTGAATCCATGTCCAAATCCAAGTCAGTTTACATGATTAGATAGAATACACTATAGGCTGTATTGGACCAGAACCAGTATAATGTAGATCTCTAAAAGGCAACCCTTGTTATGGTATTTTGTGAATCGGCTTCCTTTTTTAAGAGAGGTTCATGGCTTCATTTTTTAAGAGAGGTTCATGGGACAGCGACAGAATGTTCATGGGACAGCGACAGAATGTTCCTGTTGCCTAACAACTCTTAATACTTGCACGTCTCAAAATCAAGTCTGCCCCAATTTACTGCTAGGTGGCGTCTCTAAGTCATTCAAGATAACTTCTAAAAGAAGGAACAACTCTATAATATGTGCTTGGCAGTTTCCTACTGCCAAAAGCAAAAGTCAAAAGGAAAAGTAAAAGTAAAGCTTTCCAAATTGCAGATTTCTGAGTTTCGAAGGAGTGCCAAATAGAGACAAAATAAGCACCAAGACACTCCGGAAACACCAGATCAAGAACACTAGGCGTGTTTGTTTCTTCCCAATTTCTCAGAATGGGCAATCGAAAATCGGAAAATTTTTCCCATCATGATTAAGAATTCCATCATCTCGAATACATGAAGAATTGAGAAACCAAGGGCGCAAAAAAACAAAGCAGCACCTTCGGCTGTCATTTTGTTCATTAGTTCACGCATGATTAAGAATGCCACAATGGGTGTTTCTTTCACATGATGTACTAAAGCCAATCCAAAGGTACACATACTTTCCTGCAATTTTTATGTGCTTGTCAAAAGGAATCACAAGAACCTGAGAAAGTTGAGGAATCACAGGGTAAAGCAACTGCGACCTGGGTGCGCGGGCAGAATTATATATCATATTCATTCGTTTCTTATTTAATAACTTTACATTTGCTAAGATCTACATATTTTAGAAATGTTCGGGCTCTGCATAGGCCATATCCTGATTCTTTCCACCAGTTCCATTTGTAAAAGGTACAGCTACAGCTGTAGGGTGTGCTTGTGCCCCACAGAGGGGTAGGTTTCCATGCACTGATCTAGAGAAAGAGAGGGGGACGGAGAGAGAGAGAGGGAGAAGAACCAACACTTTTGTCACATGCCTAATCTGATCATTCTCATAAAAAACATGCCCCATGATCAACGCAGCCACGGATAGACACAAAACGCGAGCACATAATAAGATACAGACTTCTTCAAACAGTGCACTTCTCCTCTGAAATTAAAGCTATAAACGCTACTGAAAGGTAGCCTTTCGCATGATGCGAGACAACCAAAGGCACGCTCGGCGTTGCTTCCTTTATCCACTCACTTCTCCCACTATGTATGGACTGCCCTAATAGTGACCATAAGATGGCCAGCATCCCCACCAAGTTCTGTAGTTCTTCCCTTTTTCTTAAAAAAGATCTTTACCCTTCAATAGTGATCATATACGTATCTTGATCGATACTGAGATTTGGAAGATGGAAAGAAGATCATATCAGGTAGGCATATATCCCATGCGGGGTAGGTAGGCAAGCATATTTCTTTCTAATCTTATATCGGTTACTTTATTTCAAATGTAGGACCAAGCATTGGTGACAACCATCTCCTAAGTTCTCAAATATCGCCGGTCAAGATACCCCAACTTGTACAAGGAATGACACGTTTATGCCACATTGTCCATCTGATCACATCACCACATAGAGAGAGACAGAGTCGGCTACAGTAGTGGGATAATCTGCCAATCTTAATCTGACTCTCCAAATCTGAATCATCTTTCCTCACTCTTCAAGCCATGAAGCCAATTTGCCAATTAGCAAATCTCACTTCAGAAAGCAAGCATATAAAGTTGGGGATGCATCATGAAAATGGAATATCAGAGATTAAAGCATGATGGTGGAGCCCCGGTTGAAATTTATGCATCACATGAAGAATGTGGGCTCAAAAAGAAAAAGAAACTGGATGCAATATCTATGATTGGATGCAAGATAGTTCTCACTCAAAGAAATCCCCGGAGTGCAGGGTTTGTGCATTGGCTGATTTTAGTTGAATAAACAGGTCAGGAGGAGTATTGACAAAGAAGTTTTCTAGGAACTGTCTGGTGATAGTAACAGTTTATCACTGTCCTATAAATCAGACTCAAAGATTAAGGTAGGTTCTTGAAACACTAAAATACAATGTTGAGGCAGATTAATGGAACAGTAACTATCTGTTCCTATTGCCAAACGACTCCTTATAATACTAGTAGCTAGAAATATGTCCCAGCTCGAGCAGGGACAATCACGATCAGAGTACAAGATTGTGAGATTGTATGGCTTTTAGATCAAATTAATGTGAAAGCAAATGCGAAATTCTTTTGATGCATAAAGATCTTCATGTTTGATCTCAAATTGAACTTCTTATGCTTGAATAATGAGCAAATGATTCATTAAGGTGGTGAAAGATGAGTTACAATTTCCGATTCTTCCATTTCCCAAAACACGTTGAGGGTCGTCCAAGCTGTGTCTTGCTATACTTAGGTCCTTTGATTATAGACAAAATGGGGTTAGGTAGACTCCAACGGAGGCATTAATATCTTCGCCCGCTTGAACTTGAAGGTCTTAATCTCAACGGCATGGTTGAAGCTGTTCTTGGCTGCTAGCTAATTATGTAACTTGTAAACCTAACAATGGAATCATTGAGCGGAAAATAATAGGCTGTCAATATTTCAATTCTCACACAGGCAACAATCAATCCGTCTGCGTAGTTTTGTGGGCAGCTTAAGACCTTCAAAGAGAGACTTAAATATTTCACTTTTTTTTTCCTTCTTTGGTAACAAGCTGATGTTAGGCAGACTTGTACCAGTTGATCCCAACAGATGTCCCCTCTAGGTTGAACTCATGACCTAACTTTTCAACTTTAAGGTCTTTGTTTTACCTCTAGCTAGATAGGCAGAAGAATTTTATGAAGGGATTTTCTCTTTTCTCACATTTTTCTGATGTAGCTGAGAACCAGTACTACAGTTAAATGAATCGAGAGTCATTCTGGCATTGCAATATAATAAGAAACCTTGCAACATCTGTCAAACTACCATATGCTTGCGGTTCTATGAAGTGGGCATCGATATATTTTTTCTCCTTTCAGGTGCTCTGTGTTGTTCTGTTCTTTCTTTTTTCTTTAGCATGGAGATAAAACACCCTAAGTAAACAGGAACCTACACTTTCTATAATTTATAGAAAAGAAGAGATGCAAAGAAGACAGAGGAGGAGAATTCCTAGTGTCTGCAGAGTGGGGCAGGCTTGAGAAGATTTTCTTTCATTGATAATTAGCATCTAATCTGTGTCGTGGTTGGTACCCCTCCCTTCCCCTGCCCATGGCCTCTACATTTCTCTTCATCACATGAGGAGGGGTCCGCCACCAAGCGCTCCCGATCCCTGGCATCTCCACTAATTCCTCGTAGAAAAGAGGTCCATGCCTCTCACAAGGCCTTTCCATCTGATTATTCATTGGATCTGGCGCCACATTGCATCTGAAACCTCTCATGCCTGGCTCAATCAAGCCCCGACACGTGTCCGCATTCGTTAAAAACAATTTTAATTAGGTTGCCCGGTTTTCGAACACGTGTCTAGCATGTGGGTGGGGCATTGCATGTTTTTTCGCGAAAATGGTGACTACCATTTGCATTTTTATAAGCTGCTGTTGCATGGTGTCAAGTTGTGGACCATATGAGCAGTGTAAAACAAGGGGCATTCTCAGTTTGATTTCAATAAACAAGTCCAAGGCTGGTGCAAATGGTTTAAGCTTTTACTTCTTAATTGGCTACCCCCAAAAAAAGCACAAGATACCCATACCTAAAGGCCAGTCACACTATTCCGTGTCTCAATAATTCAAGTACAGATAGGACAGTGCAGCTAAAACCAGTGCAGTTAAAACCAGCTTAATAGACGAAACCTTTGAAAATCTGCCATCATTAATAAGTCCTCTATACAAGTGGAGTTCGGGCAACCAATAAAGAAAATTTTGATTATTGTAAGATCATATGAGTAGAATGAAATGTATATATGCAGTTAGGCTTGCTCAAATTATATGGTTATACACAAGAATGGAACTTTTTGCATAGTTTTGGAGTATATGAACAATTAATGAAAGCGCATGTTGTTGCAGTGAGCTAGCAAACGCACGTTGGTGCGCCTTTTAGGCGCGAAGGCCGAGTCACCAAGTCATTATCGAGGCAGACACACCTTGGGAGAGTGGCAGCAAAGGGTGGCCGAAAGGAGGAAAGCGGCTGCCGAGAGGAAGAGAGTTGGCAGAACTGTGAGGGCCGTGGGGCAGGAGACACGCAAGCGGAGCGAAGAGGGACACAGGAAAGACGACGGTTGAAGGTGGGGGCCGACTCTAAAGCTTCTAGGAAGTGGGCAGCGGGCTCCACGTTGCTCAATCTTTCTCTGGAAAAAAACTTTTCCAGATACTTTTCGATAAGAAAAGGATGATATCCAGGAACTTCTCTTTCTGCCTCTTATTCTTAAACGCCTTGTTTTTTCAAAATTTCTCCTTTTCCTTCTTTAATATCTCTTTTTTAAAAAGGATGGGCACCAAATCATTGATCAATCCTGATATTATTAAGAAAAAAGCATGGGGATAGGCATATCATGCTGGCGGTTAGATGAATATTCACTCCACTTTCCTCAAAGCCTTGAGAAAGAGAAAGAAATGTTGTAGGCCCTGTGAATACACAGACCCCAACCACACAAAAGGGGTTCTCCTTCCTTTTTCTAAGCGGTAAAAAAACGCAATCATGGTGTTAAATCTTTACACCGGGAACCTTTTTAACCTTGAAAAAGTAGAGAGAGAAAGAGGGAGAAGGTAGATGACTAAAGGTTTCAGAATATGTAGGCATCAAAACTTTTCATACCAAACACAGATTAAGCATCTCCTCTTTTGTGAGTATACTCTTGCTTCCAATGTGATGGCGGGACGGAGGATCACCGGAATCCGCCGTGGCGGAAGGATCTGGCGTCACCTATAAAAGGTAATCACCCCGGAACCTCGCCTGCTCTTTGCATGCGAAAGAGAGAACCGACCAAGCGACGTATTCCTTGTAGGTGATTGCATCGCACCGTACGCACATGCATAAAGAGACTCCACGGAAGATAAGTGGGAACTTTACGAGCGAGTTCAACATGGTGTGCTTACCACGCCGTGACACATAGAATCAAGTTGCCCTCGGCCTTAATTCATGAAAGAATAATGAAACCACGAGAAGCAGGGCAACTGGGTCACCTACTGCCACCCCTTACATGGATCGAGGCATATGTTGTCAAATCTATCTGTGCATACGCATCTCAATGCATATAATCTAAGTATACGCCGTGTTTGAAGAATATACTTTATGTTCTATGATTTAATTATAACATGGTTGTAAAAAAAAATTAGTAGTCTTGGTTTGTAAAAGCAAGGATGACACGAAAATCTTAACTCTAGATTTTGAGTTACGGCCAACTTTAATGCATAAAATAGAAGATAAATCAGCCTAATTGTCATTCTCTGGTAGCCTTTTTCTGGTGTCTACTGTTACAGGTTATTCTTCTTGAGTGAGAGAGAGATGGAAATTCAAACAATGCATAGCTTACATCTCAAATAAGTGCACAAGTTTATTTGCATTGAATATTGTTTTATGAACTGTATCAATTGCGTGTTAGTTGATCGAAGCCGGACCATTATGACTGCTGGGGAGGGTCGCTCAGCTTCCAAACCGAATGCACGATGAGTTTACAAGATGAAGATTTCTCAACTTTAAATTACTTGTGAAATTTTCAAAGGTTCTATCTTCTTAATCTTTTGTGGGCAGCAATAAATTATTGTCTATAATGCATTAGGCACTTCATATTTCTTTTTTCTCGTGCCTGCAAAGTTTGTAGCCCAGAGGTTAAACGAGATCATGATGTGATCATGTTGAGGATGAAGATGATGCCAATAACTGAAGCCATTAATATAGCTGTTAATGAAGATCAAGAATGGGCTCATATATCAAGATGAGAAGAAAAGGAATGGCAGTTGAAAAATTTTATCGAAGTAACATTCGTTGGAAACTGTTGTAAAGTTCCCTATAGATATGTGGGACTTGAACTATGGAGTCTAAGGCCCATGGTAGCAATCTGTAGATAATGTAACATTCCACGTTAATTTCTTTATTGTCTTCTCCTTCATCTATTTTCTTTAATTATATTAAAAGTTCCCGATATAGACTTATGAAGGACGTGAACTCTGGAGTGTAAGAAGGCCCATGGTGGCCTTCCGTGGGTAATGTAATACTCTGGTTATCCATTTTCTTGATTTTTCAACATAGTTTCCATATATTTTGCCTCAATCAACAATAAGCAGGCAATAGTAGTTACCTCATTTGTAGTTCACTAACAAAACTAAGTACATACAAGAGTATTTCCTCCATTATAATCAACCAAAGAAACACAAAGACTTGCGTATTGCACCTTAAACTTTTAAAGGCAACATTCGAAGTTTTAGAAAGTTGGCACTAATGACGAACACATTGGTCACAAGATCGCAAAAAAGGACGCGGGACAATGCTTTTCAAAGACATCCGGAATAACTTCACACACAATTTGTGCATACGGTACTCCCTCTTTTCCACCTGATCAACAATTCGGTACAATATTCATCCCTAAAACATTGAACCCAGACCAGAAAAACAGGTTTGTTTTAGTGGTAAAAGAAAAAACAAAGAAAAAAAAAAGAAAGAAAGGGAGGAAGTGGAACGACCGGCCATGTGACGGAGCTCCCCCGGCGAGGAACCGGAACCGGCGGTGCGCCGACCGATCGCTCGTGGAGCGATACTCATTCGTCCGCACACCTGCGGGCGAGCAGGCCCCCGGCGGGTCCCACCTCTCCACTTGCGGCATCCAATCACGCCTCCGGGAAGTACGCACGTGGCCACACGTGTACGGTCAAAGCGCCACGTTGGCACCTGAGGGAAGAATCTGGGGAATCAGGAATCTGAGGGGCCGTGGCTGCCTCTTGTTGGGTGACCTGAAAGCACAAGGACTCCTTAGGGGTGCCCCCCCCTCCCCACGAGCGCCTCGGGAAAGCAAAGCCATCCTGAAAAGAAATAAGAGCAATAAATCATATGAATATTGAAACATTATGAGCATATAATATGTGCCCGTCATATAGAATATCATGGCCTTGGTTAGCAGCCGTACCGGCGTTGATTAAGAAAGGGAGATGCCAGCGGAAGAAGTCTTAAAAGGCAGTGTGAAACTGTTTGAGGACCAGCTTAACGAGGGATTAAAGAAATGAGAAGGTCTGGCGAAGAGTATCTCTTGTTAAGCGCCACCGGTCTTGACCTAACCAACCCCTTGCTTTTTTTGGTGGATTTTGCTGACCGGGGGAGGAAGGCATGTGAGATGTCAAGCTGCGTCCTCGCCTTTTAATGGTTCTGCAGAGGGAAGGGAAGGTCGCAGCAAATTGTATATGAAGGAAAGGGAGAAAGCGGGGGAGAGAATCGTGTTCTTTCTTAGACCAGACCGGAAAGAAGAGAGGGTCGTGCTGGTTTGGTATTCGACGGGGATTTGTGAGAGAGAGAGAGAAAGAGGCAGGAAGAAGCCATGGGAGAGTCCATTGATACCCTTTGGTCTTTGTTGGGCATCACATGACTTGGGCTGATGGGTTTCCTTCGTTTGATATTTTTGAATCTTTGATGTTGGTGGGCGTCACTACCCACAAAAAGCTTTGTAGAAAGGAAAATTCCCCAAGAAAGAGAAAAAAAAAAAAAACTCTAAAGGCGAAGAGTCAGGTAGAAAAGGAGGAAAGGGTGATGCGTAACATGTAATGAAGATGCAGACCGAGCTCACAGTAACTGACTCTCCCCTTAATTCCCTCCTCCCTTGACCACGGTGACATGCTCCATGCATCCCAATAATTGATCACACTCGAGTTCAGCTTTTTCTTCCTTTCCCGTGTTCCTTTTCCATTTCTTGCTTTACTTGGTTCATTCGGTGCCAAACCAGGACATTCCTTTTTGGTATCTCAATGAGAAAAGAAGAGGATGGAGGGGGGAGAAGCGCAGGAAGAATACAAAAAAAACTTGTACTGAAAGAGAGAGAGAGAGAGAGCATGAGGTTGCTGGCAAGCTGCCGGAGCTTTGAAAAGCGCTTTTTTCTTCCCTTGTTTAGAGTTTTAGTTGCTGCACTGCCTTGTCATTCGTGAATCAGCATCGACGACCAAGTGTCCCATCTCGATGGGGAAGAAGGGCAGGAAGAGAAGAAAAATTTGAAAAAGAAAAGCCAACAAATTATTAGTGTGATTATTGGCCCTCACATTCACTCTTTCTCCGTTATGGTTGACTGACACAATGCACCAACTATTTTTTGGATTGCGTGTAGAATATAGAAGGTCTAATAATGCAACAGTCCTTGATTCTTTGGGAAATGTATGTCAGCCGCTATTTCCAAATAACTGAAAGAAACTCGCGGTTGTGTGCAGAGAGCTGATGTCTTGTTCATGGCTGTTGCATGAGAAGAGAAAACCCCGCGTATGCGAGAGCCCCACCCTACCACACTAAAATCTTTGTAGGCGTCAAATTAACAAAAAGCGCCCCCATATCAAGATGCCCTCGCAGAGCTTTAGCTTTTTTGTAGTTTGAAATTTTGATTCATCCCGTGGTGGTTAATACGGTTAGGACCATGGAATGGATTCCGTGAGGCCCGCTCATGGTCACCTCCTAAACTTTTCCGTCCAACTCGTCGACTAGCCGGGCTCGATCGACCGTCAAATGCTCAACTCATTCGTTATAGCTTTATTTTGGGAGAGTGTACTCGGTGAACAAACCAATTCAGTACCGGAAGATTTATAGACCAAATTAGTGTAGAAAGTGTAACCACTTTTTTGTTCTTTGCTATCTCTCTGTATCTTTGAGGAGATTGAGATCTGTTAATTAAAATTTTCACGATGCCGTTTGGTAGTTGGAATGCTTACAAATACTATGTGAATGTTTTATAAGTTTAGTCAAAGGAGGTCATTAATATATCCCCATTTTTCGACTCTATTAAGAGAACACTAGAACTAAGTACCTATGAATCTGCCAAAACCTTTAACAAAATGTTTGATTTGTCAAACGATTCTTAAGGAGTTGTTTGAAAAAAGTAACAGTATTTCACACATTTGCTATCATAAAACACTTTTTAAATTCTTCAACGAATCTAATTAATTTTTAAAGTAGATGTATGAAACAATAACATACTGTTACTATTCGCAAACAACTGACCAGACTCAGCCGAATTTGAGCCAACGCTAACCCTAATGCTAGGCCACATGAGTGATGTTCTTAGCTTATGATTTGCAGATCTTACATGATGATGAGTATACATATACATATACTCATGGGATGCACATGAACTCTAGACAACATCCCATTGACCACTCTAACCGACTAGGGCAAACCAGGGTCTATACGATATGCTCTTGAACTATTATATTTCAGCATTAATAATGAGTTGATTAAGTAACCGAGGATCACAGTGCCTTGAGAATAATACATTGGAGCTGGACTCTCTCTCTCGATTCGTGGGTTCAATATGGAGTCAGCAGTGGTCCATGCGCAATGTGGATCCCCATAACCAGCTAGCTTCCTCCCACAAGCTAACAAAATGGGCGAGTTTTAAAAAAAGAAAGGAAAAGGGGTGGCACCAAGCAGGAGGAACATGAGTCCTCGGCCAGTTCCCCTTGTCCTGCATGGGCTGACCGAGTCAAAGAAGGGTCCAGCTTGCTGCTGGAACCTCGATGGGTCATGTCCGGCCGTGCTGGCCCCTCCCCTTCGAGTCAAAGTCACCATCACTCCTTACACTTGACCCACCAGTTCATCTATCTCTTCTCCGTCCCCCGACACCCTGGGGGCTCGCTAGTACTACAGAGCCGGCAGTGGAGGTCCTACTTCCTCTCCCCGATCACCTCAAGCTCCTTTGAGGAAACAAGGCCCGAGACTCTCCTGCTGCCACGTACACTGCAACCGGGGCCTTCTCCTCGACTCGAGAACATCATCCTCCCCTCCTTCTCTCTGAATGCTCACCTTAGAGCTATTTTCTCGGTGAAAAGGAGATAAAAAGATAAAAGAATGGTCAAGAAACCTTTAGTACTTTTCGACAGCGGAGAGACCGGTGAGATGTAATTTAGCACTCGATTCCTTCTCCCCCTCCCCTTTTATATATTTTTTTCTCCTTCTAAATCAAGCAGAAAGAAGCACGGCCCTCCAGTTGTTTTGACCATCCGGGTTGGCCGAACTGCAGTGTCCCCACACATTTGGTAAACAGTGTTTCACAGTTGCAGGTGTTGTCCTGCAAACGCAAACAATGATCAGAGGACTGAACCTACTGTTTTCCGATCGGTTCATGAGCAGAAACAAGCAAGCAAATGATGAATCCGGGAGACCAAGCGAGAGAAGGCGGGTCAGTCTAAGTCAGAGAGTGTTTGTGCGTGTGTGAGAGGGAGCGCGCATATGTTTTTGGAACACGACTGTCCGTCCCTCTTTATTGTGTGTGTGTGTGTGTGTGTGTCAGGAGGAGGAGGGCACCGAAGGGGAAGACGGTGGTTTGTGCACAGGCGCTGCTGGTTTTATGGGGGCATTTACGGGGGGCGTGGTGGTTGTTCGATGCCCAACACCACCATCACCATTCACCACCGTCTCCTTTGTTTTACCGGAGGGGGCGGAGGTCAGGTGGGGCGGAGGAGGGCAGTCCCGTCCGATTTAATATTCTGCCTTTTGCTTTCTTGATACTTGTTATTCTATTACGATCGAAGGAACCAATCTGCACATCACAGACACAGTCCCAGACACACACACACACACACACTTTCTCTCTCTCTATAAAGGAAAGATCTGAACTTAAACGGAAGCAGAAGGAAGGAAGAAGGGGGAGGTGGGGCCGGCCCGCGTGCAGGGCAAAAATAATAATATTCCAAAGATTTGGTGAGAGTGACGTGGCCAGTAGCGAAGGATCCAGGGCTACCCTGACTGTTGACAACATGGCTGCCGCGTAGGATGCGGGGCCCGGTGGACCCCACGCCTTCAAGTACTTTCGTAGGATGCTGAGCTGGTTCGGCCCCATATATAAAAAAAGGAGGTCCAGAGGAGGCGTGTGCGCGTGCGCGTGCATGAACTGCGTGTGTGTGTGGGAGGGAGTTGGGGAAGAGAAAGGAAAGGGGTCCCATCACTATGACGGCGATGGCAGGTGGGCCTGTTCGCTTTGTGTGGGACCCGCGAAGGTAGCGGTGGGACTCGGTTGAGGAGTTGGCCTCGTTGGCCCTCAGGATTTCGAGGGGGGCCCCACCCGAAGGGAGGGGTTTCGTTTCGTTTGCTTTCGGTGCGGAGGCAACCCTCGCACTATAAATCGACCCCACGACCCCAACCCCATCTCAACGTCCCAGACTCACTTCTTCAATTCCTCCTGCCCTTGCTCCTCTTCTTCTTCTTCTTCTTCTGTCTCTTTCTTTCGTTGGAACTTCGATCCCTCGGGTTCCTCCAGTTCTCTCTCCCCCTCTACTGCCGCCGGTCGAAGAAGAGGAAAGCGAAAGAGCTCGCTGCGTGTCTTTAGGTATTAAATGGAGTCTCTTGCTGTTTACGACTATCGGTGAGAGTGGCATGGCCGTTGCCGACTCTGACTCCTGCCAGTTTCGTCAATCGTTGGCCTTCTAATCGCTTCTTTGACTTTGACGTTCGCCACCTTTCACGTTTTGAGATTTGGCCGGCGGAACTGGCCGCCGGGCGGCGTGTGGTCCGAGTCGGGCCCCCCGAGTTGATGATGGCCAAGTTTTGGATGTTACTCGTTAGTGACTACAGTGCGTGACCGGAATTGAAACTTTGCTTACCTTCGACGCGCCTGAGCTAAATAGAACTTGGTCGGATAGAGAGAGCGAGGGAGAGAATTGTAGGATTCTGGTCTTCCCTGAGATTGCAAAATTAGGCACCTTGATATACCAGTTTCTTGCCCTCGACGGCCTTATTAGCGATCATTATATCTGCACCCTAACTAACGTACACACACCTTCCCAACCTTCTTTTTTTTTAAGAAAAGAACTCCCTGATATTTTTTTCAGCTCCGTCTTCCTCATTATTTAATCCCTTTATAATTGCTGCTACTTGCTGCCTCCTTAATACCATCGTCTTCGCCTCAGGCTCCCATTATTGAAGGGCGAACAGGGGAAGCAGAAAATGACGAAGCAGAGTCTCGTTGTTCAAGACACATCATCCTTCGCCAAGTCCGGCCTCAGCATCGCCACCCTCTCGGCTGCGGTGTCCAATTCTCCGTTGGCTGGTGCCATCAATTTCCATTCTAAGTCCGCCACCCGGAGCCCCAGGAAGCCCGTTCTCTCCCTCAAGAAACTGGAAACCGGGGCGCGGGTAAATCCTTGGCTGGAGTCCATGAAGGCGTCGTCCCCCACTCACGTCATGTCCGTTTCCTCCTTCTCTGCTCAGGAGGGCAAGCAGCCGGGTTCGACCGCCACTACCAACTTGATCGTAAGTCTCTTCTCCTTCTTATTCGTCTTCCTCTTCCCCATGTTTTCATCCTATTCCCGTCTCATGACCAAAATGTTTCCCTCCTCTCCTCTTCAGATCCGCCTTCCATCGGCGCTGAAGAATTTCGACGACATGATGAAGGCGTCAAAGGGGAAGCAGATCGTCATGTTTCTCGACTACGACGGCACCTTGTCGCCGATTGTCGACGACCCAGATCGCGCTTTCATGTCCGACGCGGTAAACTTTCAGTTCCTCTGCTCTCTGCTTTTTCACCCGAAAGATACGACACGAGAGAGAGAGAGGCAAACTTGGAACTAACCTTCCTTTCTCTCTTTTTCTCTTTTCGTTCTCTGACCAGATGCGGGCTGCCGTGAGGGACGTGGCGCGGTATTTCCCCACTGCGATAGTGAGCGGGAGGTGCCGGGATAAGGTACATTCCCTACTTTTGGCTCCCCATTATTTCGCTCATGATTCCATCTTCCTACTATTGGTCTCTGATCTTGATTGCTCCATTAGTTTCCATTTCACCACCCCCTTCCTCCCTGCATTCCATTGAATTCCTGTTTTCAGCCTTGCCTTTCTATGTTTCTTTCTTTTCCCCCTTTCACTCATCGATTTCCTCCCGTTTTTTGTTGCTACAGGTTTATAGCTTCGTACGATTAGCAGAGCTGTACTACGCTGGTAGCCATGGGATGGACATTAAGGGCCCAGCGAAGCGACCGAGAGGCTTTAGAGCCAACTCTGCTACTGCCCCACCAAGGGTGAGTGACCAATCCGTCTCTTTTAAACCTTTCTCTTCTTCTCCGATTCAATTTTTCTTACTTCAATTCCATTTTTCTGTTCCAGGCCGATCGATCTGTTCTTTGCCAACCTGCCATCGAATTTCTTCCCATGATTGACGAGGTGCGTATATAGATAATATTTGAAAATAGCGAGACGTTTTTTATGAATTCTTTTAAAATCTTTTACGAGTTTAATCCGATGAAATGAACATGACGGAATATTTGTTCGCTATCTTTTCAGGTTTACAAGGCGTTGGTGGAGAAGACTAAATGTATTCCGGGATCCAAAGTCGAAAACAATAAGTTCTGCGTGTCCGTTCACTTTAGATGTGTGGAGGAAAAGGTTGGTATCTAATTCAATTATTGGCCAATTATCAAGTTAATCCTGTGTTTAAGCCAACAAAGAATTCCTTGGCCTGCTGGCTTTTAATGGCACTAAAATATTCTCATTTTCTGTTCAAAACAGAGATGGCCTGCATTGTTTGAAGAGGTTAGAGCTGTCTTAAACGGGTACCCTAAGCTGAGGCTCAGTCAAGGAAGGAAGGTAAGAATTTGTCTTCGTCGGACCCCTTTCAGTAGGCTGCGCACGCACACACTCACGATTCACGAATACTCCCTTGACTGCGACTTCTTGTGAAAGAAACATCTTGGCTTTTCCTTTATGTCTCTTTTAAAAAACTTCTACCTATACGATCGACATGGCTTGGACAACCTATAGGAGAGGAGCCAGTGGAACTTCCAAAAGCTTAAGAAAAAGTTAGCAAATCTATAATGCAGAATATTTTTCTCTAGAGATTCATAATTTTTAAACGAAAATCCCTCATTTGTTTTCTGAGAGAGAGAGAGGGAGAGAGAGAATCCGATATATCTCTCATTTGAGCAGTGGACGGTGCATGCATGTGCATGTTCATGTGTGCGGGCAGAGTCCATAAGTTTTATAAAACCGGACGCACAGTTTTTTACGCACATTTAATATGGGCATCGCTTTAGTTAAAACTGGTTGGGAGGTAGTTGATCATTTCATCATGTTATTCTCATTCCGTGCAGGTATTGGAGATCCGACCCATCATAAAGTGGGACAAAGGCAAGGCGCTCGAATTTTTGCTGGAGTCGCTAGGTAACGAGAAAGCAGTTAACTCGAAAAATTCATCTCCATCTCCCCATTGTCATCTTCACTGCGGTTCCTAATGTCCTCTCTGTTAACAGGATTTGCCAATTGCAGCGACGTGCTGCCTGTGTATATAGGGGACGACCGCACTGATGAAGACGCTTTCAAGGTACCCATCGCCATTAAATATTGTTCTTCGGGGAAGAAAGCCATTATCAGTCGAGTTGGTATCTCATTCTTCCTTTTGGCGAATCTTTACAGGTTCTTCGCGAGAGGGGCCAAGGCTTTGGGATTCTTGTCTCGAAGATACCCAAGGACACGAATGCGAGTTACTCCCTCCAAGAGCCGGCGGAGGTAAGAGACGGCCATGAAAGAAGCTTTTGATAACCGGAAATTTTTTGTTCCATGCAAAGATTTAAAGGAAGAGAGCTATATTGATAGAGGTTATACGTGGTGGCAGGTGATGGATTTCTTGCACCGGCTCGTGGAATGGAAGCGTCTCTCGAAGGTTCATGGCGCGACCATGTAAATAAGAACAAGACTGAACGAAGGAGGAGAAGAAGGTGGGGAGGCCGCCGACTGCTCATAAAAAGGCTATAAATGGCAAAAGGATGCATGAGAGCTGAAAGCCTTTTTCATGTATCGCCATGTGGTTCGATGGTTGACCCCTTTGTGATACGAAGCGTTGGTTTTTCATTTTCTCTTTTTATCATCTTCACTTCTTTTCTTCCTTGCTTTTTCTTTTCCTGGAAGTTTGAAAGCCTTGTGAAGCAAGCTTCCTGTTTCTTTTTGGACCTCGAGGCCCTTGTACACAAGGTCTATATATATATATACAAAGTGAATACACAAACGACAAAAGTTTTGGCTCTCTCTCTCTCTCTCATATAATGTACACAAATATATATATATATATATATATATATATATAATGTGTAAAGTCGAAACTGCTTTATTGGTCAGAAAACTTAAAGTGGGTGTCCAGTGTAACTGGTCCAGAACGTGCCAATATGAAGTTGGTGACACGATGGTGACCAAGCCATTGGCCAAAAAAACAAAAAAACGACTGGAAGCCAATGATACGGCACGGGTAAAAAGCCCTTTACGTGGACATGCGCGTTCACCACACAAAACTTGACCATATATGCCAAAGCCCGGACCAATTCCTTCACATGGACACCGTGTTCAGTACACACTGGATCCAGTCGTCTGACTCAGTATGTCAAGTTTAATTTGAGAAGTACTTAACGGCCTACAAACTGGTTGATTTCGAAAATCATAGGTCATGGTATCTAAACTATGCTGCTGAAGTAAATACGGATAAATAACTTATCGTGAACAAGGAAATCATTTGGCACAACATTTTCGCTTAATCTAAGAAATATATATATATATATATATATATATATATATATATATATATATATATATATATATATATATATATATATATTTTGCATTTTGGTTGAAATCACCTAATCCTGATTTAGAAAGGGAGAGAGACATATATGATATTGCAGTTGTGATTTGGAGAAAAAAATTGTCATTTACATGGATTGACTATAGTTTAATTAATGACCAAGGAGAAGAGCAGATATCTCTGGTCTACAACCCTAAAGATGCCCATAATTAGATGCTTATAGGTCTGGAGCCCTTCTGAGAACCAAGGCTAGAAAACCTTGCGCCCTCAAAGAAAACACCTATCCCTTTTTATCAAATCACTAGCTATGCTTATTCCCAGGTGCTCAATGTACGTGGATTCCACGATGATAGTCCTTTTGCAACTGGCACCTTCTAGTTGCACGCCCCCATATTTCTCGACCCGAGGAACATGTCAGCCACAAGTCTGCCAACACAAAAGCAAGCAGATCTGGTCATCTCCTCCGCACACTTTTCAAATTTATATATATTCCTAAAGTCTAAAGGCGACATACTTTCCTGTTCTCAATTCCGGCCTTGAGGTAACCTAAACCTGTTCAACGACAGTATTACCAAAGCAACGCCATATGACAAAGCTTAGATGGTTGATACTTGATCTATTTTGCGTGAATCTTGAAGAAAGGTTACAAACCAGATTGAGCCAATGCTTCTACTTATCAGTATAGGTAGATTGTCGTTAGAATTGTGCTGTTTGTCTTTCCTCTCATCCTCTGTGCTGCCGAAGTTGTCTTCGGTTATTTATAATCTCGACAAGTGCAGGAAAAGAAGAGATGGCGCCGCAGTCGGTCGCAGTCCTCTACTTCATCACTGACAGAACGTCATTCCTGGAAGAGACATGTCGGCACCAGCGGCGAAGACCTCCTCGTGCTCTTCATATGCACTTTCCATGATCGCTCCACATGACTCTTTTCCTTCCCATCTCTCTTTCTCTTTCAAAAGGTCCCCTCTTTCTGCTTCTCCCTCTGTCTCTGCTGCAATGATCGGTCTTTTCAATACCAAAAAGTGTTGGGCAGGGCTGCATTGACCATATTTTAAAGATGGTATTCATAAATGGCCATGCCGCCTCCTCAGTTGTCGATATTCAGGGATCTCCGGTACCCCCAACTCCTTAACCGAACACGTTGCCTTCTTCCTTTTAAGGAAGAAACAGGCCTTTTGTGACCGAGCATGACATGGGAAGGCCATGCAATTCTTTTTACTTGTAGAAGAAGTACAGTCTATGACTTTGTAGCGAACTTTTGATATACCACGCTTAAACACCACCAAAGATATTGAAACTTTTTTCAAAGACAATGCTGGTGATGTTTTCCATTGGCTTTTTGTTTTCTTTGGTTGGCAAACTAACCCTATATTTTATTTTGAAGATGCAACCGATCGATTGACTGGTCAAGCATGATACTCGGACATAAAAGCAATTATTTCCTCATAGCCAATTTTAATTGTTTATCTTTTTTCTTTTTTAAAGAGCGAGTGGTTCTTTCTACTATCTTTTTAAGAGAGGTGACTGATTCCTTTGTCCTTGTCCTCTGCTCCTAAGGTTTAGGGACTTTTTTTCTGAACCTATTAAGATTCAGAAGAAAACTTTCTTACAAAGAGCGATGACGTACAAGATCATCGCTACTGGCAATAATGACCATATACAAAAACATCGTTGCTCTAATTAGCGGTGGCATCATCTTCATGGACACCACATAGATGCTTGTTTTTACGTTGCATATCAATATCTGTGGTGTCTAAGCAGCTTCCTTGATTTTAAATTTTTCCTGCATTGACATGTTGAGATATGATGATACAAAAAATTAGAACGATATGAAACATCTTAAGGTTTTTTTTTGAAATATTGGAATGGGGAATGTGACAAATAGAAAAAGGTCTTGAACAGCGTGATCCGTCTCTTGTGCCTATGATTAATAGGATGATCTCATAATAGTTCTCACGCTAGTACTAAATGCCCGGGGCTTTGGTACGCATGCCCATATATTAAGGCATGATTTTTTCAAAAAGTACTTCCCCACTTCTCAAGGCCGGAAAAAGAGAAACACTGAAGACCGCACGGCCATAGTACCGGAAAAATAAATAAATAAATGACTACACACACACAAGTCCATGCGTGTGAAAGGCCATTCCACTTTTTCACACACAATTTAGGCCTCAAGGGGTTTTCTAAAAAAAATATTATATTATGATTTAACATTTGCAAATTTAGGGGACGCCAAGTTCTCCTAACCTTGTTTAGTTCGATTGGTATATAAGTCTCTCAGTGTTTTAGCTATTTGATAAACCCAAACTTAATATATATATATATATATATAAAATATCATAATGAAAAAATCTTGAAAATTGAATGTCTAAAGTACATTTTATGAGCCGAGAACATAAAATCTTGATTCTTAAGACTTTACGAAATTTAATTTATGCGTTTAGTTTGCATGGCCTGGTTTTGGGTCCTACCAATTTTATTCGGGTGAACAAAAGTGTCAATCCCACCGCTCGACGTGAAGCCCGAAGGCCCCCCCACTCTCACTGCTTCCAAGGTTTTGAGCTGCGTGGGTGTCAGTGATAGAATGAAACACCATTCAACTTGGTTTTGGGTCCTACAGATTTTTAAAAACCTGTATTTATCAATAGTGTTGAATGCATAAAAAGCAGCACTAATATTGCTTAAAAGAGAGAAAATTCTAAGGAGAAAATCGATTATCCAATTATCCTTCCAGTTTTATTGGACAATGCAAAAAAAAATGACTTTGTATCTCTTCTCAGCAATTGTGTTCAATGATAAGTATCGACATCCGATGGGTTGAGAAACAAAACCTGGCTGTACTCTAAGTTACGATCAAATGTTGATTATTAGGTACCAACCATCCTCTCTTCCGTCTTTCCTTATATATATAAATATAAGATATATATATTAATAAACAAAAATATATTGGAAAAGAAAGGATGTTCCTTTATTTGTTAAGGACATCTCAGTGGTACATACACAGTGTGTGTGCTTACATATGTATAGGTTTGTTGGATTTTTTTGCCATCCGTCCATTTACACCTCTTAAAAGTATTTACATATATAATATATAAACCTCCATCTGATCATGTCTATCAGTTCTATTGTATTGAATAACATGATTAACGATGCAATGCATGAGACCGTGCTGTAAAAAGCCAGAGAATCTTTCCGTTCAAACCTTTTATATATATATATATATATATATATATATATATATATATATATATAAAGCTACGAGTTTTTTTTTTTAACATTTTGAGCAGTGGGTCGAACCTACATTTGGTTTTTTTTGCATCCTAGCATTTTTACTGATTTGCCAGAGAAGAAAAATTGTGAAGGTGATCACTTGAAAAAGACAACAATCTTATAAAAAAATCTTTTTCAAGATGAACGTTTCTTGGACGCCGACTGGTTGACCATGGGTGGTACTGACTGACGACCAAGAACACTGCGACACACACATCCAATTGGTGAAGAACAGAGACACACGTGAAGATGTCAACTCAAGGGCAAAGGCTCAGCCAACAAGATGTTGCACAGCCACAAACACGCCATATAAAAGGCAACTATTGAGCTTCATCTGCCAGTGCTTCAACTCGCAGACAAGGTTGCAACCACCTTTTCAAGAAACTATAACTAAAGTCCGCACATGCAGTCCAACAGGTGAGGGACACATGCAGAACCAGACTGCACCCAGCCATTAATGGAGTCAATGTGAAGCTCGTGGTAAAGCCCTCCATGGGGACTTGAGCCACTGGGGAAGGAGCGCCGCGGATTCACGCGTAGGAAATTGAAGCACCATTCATGTGATCGTGCTTCCGTTTCTTGCTGCCATCATGGATTACGTAGAGAACTGAAGCACCGGTAACGGGGAATACTTCCACGCTTCCATGTCGAATTCGTGTTAGGCAGAACTGCACTGCTTGTGGAAACTACCCTTCTCGTCGCCGTCTAGCCATTTCAAGTATCTTGGAATGAGGATCAATCGTCGTCTGGAGAATCTGTTTGAATCTATTGGGAGTCGATGTGAGTGAAAGTTTACTACATCCAAGAACATATTCCACAATCTACGCCCAATTTCCAGCGGCAGCCGAAGATCTCGAAAGTACATTTTGTCTTGTAACACGCAGTAGTTGGCCTGCTCTTCCGGTTCCTAACGGTTCGATTGCACCAAGAGCCAAACTTTGGAGCCCAAGTTTTTTGGACATATTATAATATATATTTGATATCGGTTATGAATGTCCTTTGGTGGCCTTCTGCAGATGAATCCTTAGTTTCAGTATGAACAGCAAGGAATCAGTATAATTCACTTCATTAAGTCGAAATTTATTGGAGAAATATTCACTATCAAGACCGCCATTCTAACAATGGAAATGGATCAAAGAGGATTATTTTGCTCGTTTCTTTCTCTTTTTTTTTGTGTTTTTAATTTAACATCATATGTATATTAAGAAGCCTTCTGGCACTGGGAACAAATTGTTGCTATTCAGCCTCAAAACTTGTAGTAGATTGGTAAAACCTCAGAACTTAGTATTTCATGAATTTACGCCGATTTTTTTTTTTTTTTGGCAGAACCATTGGACCATAACAATTAAGGGTGCCAAACTGCCCTCAAGGGAATCTAAGTGGTCATTCTCCATTATAGTACCAGTAAAGATGGATGTTACATCAACAGTGCAGGTCATTGATGTTGGAAGTTACTGATCTGCATTATGATGGTCCCCTTTTCCAAGGTGCACTTGTCTTTATTCTATTTTTGACTGGTAGATTACTTCTGTGACTTTCCAACCTCATTAATTGCGCTTCTTCATGGCAAGCTATATTCCGGACTGACCAAACTTTCCGATTTACCGTGTTAGATACTCATTATGTTAGTTGCATGCCGGCTGCCATCTTTGCGTCATACATGGTGGTTGGAGTCAATATTTAAAATCTAATGTCATGATCTGAATGCGCCCAATAATAGTCGTCTGGAATGTTTCTTTTCTGGAAAACAGGACTATTGCCCCTTACACATATAATGAGGTCAATAGAAGAAAGGAAAAACAGAGAGGTAGACGAATTGTTGCTTTAACTTATTAACATTAACCTGCTTCTTCTCATGGGACTGAAACATGAGCCACTTGCAGGAAAGAGGGATGTGGGTTTTTCCAAGAAACAGTGCCCGCCTTCCTAGTGGAAGGTGTTGGGCAGGGCTGCAGGCGTGTGAGTTCTGGGGCACACGATTATTGCCTCACAGATGCATGATGATGAGGTCAATCAAGTAAAGAAAAAACGGAGAGGCAGACGAATTTGATCTTCTCCCCCACGACTGGAACATGGGCCACTTGCAGGAAAGAGGGTGGTGGGGCTTCGAAGGCACAGTGCCTTCCTAGTGAAATGTGATCGGAAGGACTTGAGTTTGTGACTCCTATCCATGGCTGCCTAGAAAGCGGACCTCAATGATGGAATGCAGGCCGATACCTTGTCCATATAAAAATATAAATTGTCAAATAATGAAGTAGACATAATTTGGCTTGAGTTGCTATGGTGACACAGACCACTCAAGCGGTTCTAGCCTTCGGTTGTTGGTAAGTTGCATCAATTTTTGTACTTTACTAGGGGTTGTCTAACTCTATATTGCTAATTGAACAAAACCCAGAAAGAAGAAAAGAAGAAAACGATAAGTGATTATAAGCCTCTTGCTTCCTCACTTTGAGGGTCAACATGCTAGCAAAGCAAGGCAGGTGCTCAGAATCCATAACCCGTCTCTGTCCTCCTCCCAATCACACGAGCTGGGGATGTTAACTTGTTGGTGGGTCCAAACTCCAATGAAATGCTGGTATATAATGGGGGCGAGAAGAGCGGTAAGGAAGGAATTCGGGCATAAGAGGGGTCTTGTGGCTGCCCCACTGTCAAAATGACAATATTTTGGAACCTACAAAGCTACTTTGTGGAATTCATGAGGGAGAGCAATGCAAGAGAGAAAACCAAGAATCACGCTAGCTTAGTTGCTTAACACGTAGCCACGATGGAGGCCACCTTGAGATGGTCGACTACTTCACTTCGCAGCAGGTTGTATGAAACAATGAAAAGAGGAAAGAAAAAGCTGTTAACCTATGAGTCTCCTTCTGATCCAGAGATCATCTGTCTTTTCTTAGGACACATTATGCTAGTAGATTTAGCAGCTGGATTTGTTTTTCTTGGTGATAAGGGATACGTCATACATAGCGGCTTCTTTTTTTTCTGTATACATCCGTTGCTAATCCAGGATATGCATTCTTACTATATATCCCCTGTTTTTATTTTGATTTTCTGTGGGTATAAAATCGCAAGGCGCCTTATAAAGTCCCCCTGTTTCCTTTGACGACTCGCGGTTTTAATAAAGGTTACAGATAAGTGGTACTGAAGCCCTGGCTTCTTTCCGCTTGAGGCTTTAATCCAACCCATCCGGCCTGGTCTGTTGACTTAGCAGGTCACACTTGATTTAGTAGATTCGGTAGTCATTTCGCCAGCACAGACTCTGTTGATCTTTTCTGCACTAAACTTTGAGAAGAGCTTGTCCATTCTTTACATTATTAAAGTTGGAAGACAAACGGTTTGAACATCAGTGAATAACATTACATGCATGCACTATTTTGACAAAATGAAACACCTAGATATGATTGGAAGATGAGATATTGTCAATGAAAGAGATAGACATAACTATCTTTCTCGTCTTTAGAGAAAACAAAATTATTTATTAACTCAGTTTTACTTCCAGGCAGCATAATCGTATTATGACACTAAATTCGTTAAAAAAATTAAGTCGACATTTCCAGCCAAATCTGTTTAAGATGTACGAAGTTAGATACTTTCTGCTAAGAGTTTATGAAAAAATTTAATTGAACCACAGCTCGAAGACTGCATGAAGAAGAAAAACATCTAGGATTCTAGGTAGACTAAGAGGAGCTAAGAAGAGCATGGCTTTGCCAAAAGCGAACGACCACTATACGGACTTTACCATTACCTGATCATTAGTTTACTGCAAAATGGTCAGTATAAGCTGTGCAGAATATTGGAGCTCTTTTTTCAATTTACGGGGAAGCAGTCCAATGATGAGAAGTGTGAGAAATGCATCTTTGGAGTTCAAATTACAGTAATAGTCATGTCCCTGAGGACAGAATGCAGTTCAAGATGTTGTTTGTAGTTTGTACAAGAGGATACTAAAACGTGACAAAATGTAGCTATCATGATCGATAAATATGCAGTTGGGTTCAAAAGGGGAAAAAAAAATTGTAATATGATATGCTGTATGTTAAATTGTTGAATAAAATCACAGTTTCATGGTGTTTGTTATGGTTTTTTTCCCGTTTGCTTCTCAGAAATTTGTAGCTGTGAAATTAATGCTTGTAATCGCTGATAGAGTCGGATTTCCACGGTCTATCTTCGAAGAAAAAAGAAAAACACAACAGATGCCACAGAAATTTGAAGCTAAAGCATCGAAGATGTATCAAATTCTTACGACAGAACCCTGTATTGAAGAAGAGGTAATGATTACAAAGAACATTTCATATCCCCACTGCAGTCTTTCTTTAAATTACTCACCAACTCTATTTTGTTCTATTAAAAAACTTCTTTTGCTTTTTGTAAGTGTTGAAACATATTTTTACATCTCTGATGTACTTATAATACTATGTCACGAATATATTTCCTTTTTATTCCGTGAATCTACCATGAAATATTTAACCACAGAAGCCTTACTTTTTAAACTTGAAGATGCACGAAAATCTCATTTTTTATCCTTGCATTGTTTCCCTACTAAGTGAAGTGACATTTTCCGAAAAATTGTTGCCATTTTCATAAATTGAAGCCCAACATGTCCATGTTCTGTTTCCACATTGCAAAATGAAGTTCGTTTATCTATCACAGCAACTAAAGCCCCTCTCTTAAGTGACATCTTCAGTATAACAGTCGTCATTCTTACAGATTAAAGCCCAACATCTCCTTTTCCTGCTTTCATGTAATGCAGGTTCATTTATCGTCACAGTAACTGAAGCCCTTCACTCTCCGGATTCTTCTCCAACGTATTCCACGAATTGTGCTTATCTGAAAAGCCAACATGGAATAAAATTAGTTACTGTTACCGTCTCGAGAAAAAGCTCCTTCTAAAATTTTCTATTTAATATTGTTTTAGCTTCGATCCTTGCTGTAAAAGCACATTCTCTTTTATTCCCCTTTTTAAATTGATGCACGTCCAACATGTACAGTCTTTTGAAGAGGTCCAGCTACATATAGGTAAAAGCAACTTTATTGCATGTTCACGGGAACACCAATTATTTACTGGTTGAATTTGTGACATGTCCCAACAACGCAAGTTGTGGACATTCTTCGCATGCTTACAGCTTGTTGGCTTTCCAATCCAGCAAGAGGCGGCTTCCATCAATAGACAAGTTGCTTTGTGGGCTTGACTCTAAGAACTGTTTTGGCTTTTAATTATTTGATTCCTTTCCATATTAAAATTTGGGAACAGGCTTGCTTGCATACCAGCCAAATCTTCTCTGCGAAAGGGCCTGTTACATAATCTGAATTATAAACTTATAAGATTGCCTAGAAATATAAAGTATGTAAGATTTGATTGATAGAAAATTAAGCTTTTGGGTATAATGGCCATTGAATCACCACCAGCAGTAGATGTTGCATCTTCCTTGGTGGTAGGGAAAATGTAGAGAATTACCTCTGGAATTACATTTAATGGACTGTAGTATGCCAAACTGGGCTAACTACATTTCAACTTTAATTCTACTGGTAAACTGAACTCGCCTAAATATCAGTAAGAAAAGATTTGCTGTGTGAGGCAGGCGGTAATTTCCAGAATGAAATCCTACGAAAATTTAACCTGTAGAAAGACCGATAAAATCGATTTCTAGACTTTTTTGCCAAAAGCAAACACTAAAAATGGGCAAGGACGAACCAGATGATTAATCTCCATCTACTGCACCACAATGGACGAAACAATGGTCTCCCTGCCAATCAACCACCGGCGGCCACTGAAAACGCACACACGTAGCCAAGTATATCTAAAACTCTAGATTGCCAAGTTTCATGTTTTTGGCTCTTCCAACATGCTAAACAAACCAAAAAGGATATATAGTGTAAGTTGTCAAGATCGATATAGTTACATTATCTTCTTCACAAGATTAGAGGGAGAGTTTATCCAAGTTTCATGCTTTTTCGTTAGCTGGCCCAACATATCCAAAACCAAGAAATAATATAGATTATCAAGGTAAAACGTTTTATGGCCACATCACACACTGATTCGGTTATATTATCTTCTTCAAAAGATCGAAGGAAAGAGATAGAGTTTCGTTTTATTAAGCTTTTCCTGCCACTGAGAACGCTTTAAGTAGGAATGGCGGCCTATCGGGGTAGCTCTTGTGACAATGAATCGATCAAAAAACCGCCTTAAACAGTAAGCCCTCTCAGATAAGAAATTGGATAACAATCTGTCTTGTCATGCTTTTCTGTGATGAGCAATTCAGACAAAAACATGAAGGGAATTATAGTGTGCCTCATCAGGTATTGTCTCAACTTTGCGTTCTTCACTACTGGAAAACACAGTCCGTACTTTCTATTTGGACAATCAGATTTCCTGCACTGGTTTTAGGTCGCGATAGGAAAACCCACTGGATGAAAGGTAACAATCAGTTGTTTTTTCCCCCGTCCTGGCCTTTTCTTTAAGGAAGTGGAATCCACTCAAGAATTGATCCATGTGGGAAAAAGTGACGAACTTTGGACGGGTACTAAGATGTCTAACCTAAGTTCAACAGCCTCCCTGCACATCCTTACGTGGAAAGATCATATCCACTATACGCACCTCATCATTGGTGCCTAAATTGAAATAAACTAAAGCAATCCAGCCCTCCAATAATTATTCAGTTAGAATAGTTGCCCAAGAAAGAAAACCCACAAGAAAACAAAATCACACAACGCACAAGTGCACTACCATCTATGCTCTCAATTATTAGTCGCTCCCTCCCTCCCACTCTCGAACAATTCCTATCAAATTTTCTCTTTATTGTACGTTTGGTGTCAGGCGAAGCGGATCAATTACCAAAGTCTCGGATGATTTTGGCCTTGCTACTCCTCAGATAGCATGCGAAACTTTTTAAACTTGGGGAGGCTCCATCGACCAACGTAGCTTTAACTCTTCTGTTCCGCTCCCCTAGTGGCCTATAGGGATGCATGTCCTTCATTCATGGCCATATCATTGAAGCTCCTCTCTTCATCTATCATCTGCACACAGCCATATGCTCATTATAATGTCGTCGCTGTGCTGGGAGAAGAACAGAAGGGACCCATTCTCTTCCTTTCTTTAATGCATCTACACATGCTGATACGCCCATCAAGAATGTCATCCATGTGGGCCGCGTTGCCTTCGGTCCCCCACGATTAAAGGCACAGTCGGTGCCATAATTGAGGAGGTCAAATACAACAATGGAAGACCCTCCATCTGTGCATTATGGGCAATCCCTCCTCCCCATGTCGCCATTGAAGCCTGTTCTCCTAAGGAGACAAGAGCCAGAGAATGGGGTTGAGATGTTGGGCAAAGCGGTAGTAGCTGTAAAGGAGAAAGCAAATAGGGGACCATGCTAAATGCTCATGCAAAAGCTTCCCCGTGAGCCCCTACGTGCCCATTGCGTAGTACACAAGCATATAATGCCACCCATTTTCTTGAAATAAAATTAGAGCTGAAAGACATGAAAACTTGTTCTTCGCGTAAGCTACTTAGTGGGTATCGAGACAGTGCAGAAGCGGCACACAGCAGACAAGTGTAGGTCTCTCACTGAAGCACTAAAAGCATGGAGGCCATTAGAACAAGGCGTGTTAAATACGCATTTCCTTTGTCATCCCGCTTCACACCTCCCAATAAACTCAATCGTTAATTTTCTTCCGTCAATAGTTAAAGAAAAGCTGATTCACCATTATCACTATAAGCGTAAGGCGCTGGCCGCTGAGCTATAATTGATATGCTATTGTGGTCGATATATAATGCGGAGATAACCAGGTGGTTAGCGTTCTAGATCTATTTTATATGGTCTAAATGAAATCTATACCGAGTCACCAACACGCTGTTTCCAATAATGAATGCCTTCTCCCATCATTGCTTTCAAACAATAATTATTCACTTTTAGTGCAAATCACTTGCTTTTGGTTGTCTAGTTTTTTCCCCTCACCATTGTTGCCATGCACGTGTTGTTAGCTCTGCCTGCTCTTTCTAAAAGCAATAAGATGGTTAGTCAAGATTACAGATGTACTGAATGAACTGAAATGAGGTCCCCCGGCGTTTCAATCACCTTCGTTGTGACCCACGCGTTTATACTCCCAAACAGCTCTATTAATACACAAGATGGTACGCCCAACAAATGTATATGTTGAGCAGGAACTTGGGTTAATAGACAAAAAATATACGCTTGAAGTGTGACAGTCTAAGCAATTAGGAAAATATAATAAGCTACTTAAATAGGAAAGCGCGCAAATAAAACAATGCTGAATATTTAAACTTAAAGAAATGATACCCACCAGAAATACAGGGTCATGAAAAACTAGTAAAGTACCACGGCCACGTTTAAAAACGTCGTTTGTACATGATTACAATAAGGCACTTCTTAATTTCTGCGTCATCCTTGCGCAGATGCACGCTAATGTTATCTGTATCGTTCTAATCAGATGTCTTCGAAAAGACCAATAAGCCAGTTCACCATCATATGAAGCCATTAATGGACAATCAAACGACAGATAAGAGAATGGTGTACAAGCGATGCGTACCAACAAACGGAGATATAATATTATACGTCCAACAAATTTACTGGAACATAGCCTGTTGGTGCAATTGGTTTTTACTTTTGGCATTTTTTTTTAATGAAAACACCAGGTTTTCATGGTGGCGCAATTTGTCAGAGTGGGACGGGGGATACATATATTTTTCATTTTAAAATTTTTTGTCCGTTTCTCTCTGAATTCTTTATGCTTTAGATGTATCTTCTCGCTAATTTAGTGCAAAAGGGAAGCTTAATGATCCTGACCCCATTACGAAAACAGTAAAAACCACTAAGATCTACGCACCTTGGTAGCCGCATATTGTACATTTAAAGTTTTTCTTATGTATGCTATGTAGCTTACAAGAATTAAACCATGGCAGCTATATCAAACATCGGTATGTCAACCCTTTGCGTTTCCTCATGAATTGAAATCTTTCACATTGAAAATTTGAGAAAAAAAATGCTTGCCTTAAGTGTACATAAGCGTGCTTCTGTTATATCAACAAAAGTTGGCACCATTCTTAAAATTTTGTTTTTCATTAATCAGTAACATATTTCAGACTAAAATATCTAAATAAAAAATAAAACACTTATGTACACTTACGCGACTGAGAAAAAAAGGAAGAACTTATCTTGGCTTCATTTTGAACGTTTAACGCGAGCCTTTTGTCGCTTTGATTTTCTAAGAACAGACAAAGTACAAGAACCTTTGCTGTTTGCTGAGGAATACCAAGTACCAACGACCACTAATCCAGAGGATTTGGAAAAGATCAGGATCACTTATCAAATGCTTTGTTGTTTTCTTTTCTCTTTCAAGTCCAAAGGCAAATAGGCTTCTCTAAGGCTACCTACCATGTCCAAGCATCTTGTATACCCCAAAGCTAATTAACTTTCGTAACCAAACGACAATTTCATGCAATTAGCTACCATATTCCATAATACTAACGTTCTTTTCGAAGAGCAACAGATCCTTAGAAAATTTTAGAAGTTTTACACAGCTGAATTTTACATTTGACTGTAAAATTATTGGTGGTGACTATCGATTTCTAGGTCTTTGACCATGTCAATCATCACATCTATTTCATTCAGATTTTGAAAAAAGACCAAGTAAGTTGATTTATAAAATGTACAAAGGCAAGCCTACAGTTGCTTCCGATCGTCATCTCTCTCTTGTGGAAGTCGACAGGATTAAAGGTTCATTCTTTCTTCAGAAGTTAGCCTTACATTTGATAAGCTGGTCGCTCCTTGTTTCCACTTAAAAAGGTGAGACGGGACGATGGCTATTAGTCTACTCATTTACTTGTCGGTTTAACCAACATTTATACATTAACATAAGTAAAGTAGTACTAAATTTATATAGTCCATACCGATGGATGCGTTGCACATGGCGTGACTTGGATCTCAGTTATATTTAGAGCCCGGGTTTCAATCTTACATGCACACTCACTTCCACCAACATTTGGGTCCATTGGGCCTGTGATTGGCCCTCAAGTTTTGTCACCATGTCCTCTCCTCATGCTCATTATCCACCATAACTTTATTAGATGGATACAATAATATGCTTCAAACGTCTAATGTCCAATCCCTTTTAAGGAGATAAAATAATAGTATTGCAGTGAGCTCTGCCTGTTTTTTTGGTGTATATCCTTTGTTGATAATAAAGGAACACTTTGAGGTGTTTTCTCTCACAATTCACCAATTATTTGATGTTGAGGATGAGCAGAATATGAAAAGGAAGATAAAGATTGTCATGCCCACAATAGAGAAAGATATTCCCGACCCCCTTTACTATCTATCGGAAACCATATCCTTCAGCCGTCTAACGCCCTCTATCCATCAGGTGACAGAGATTCTTAACGCACATCTCCGTGTAGTACCTACTTAACTTTTCATAGCTGTCATATCAACCCCATGCCTCTTTTATGTAGGGGTATGTCTTCTTTCATGAGCAGGTTCGCTAAATGATTGGTACTTAATTTGATTTAGGTAGCAGACATGCTTGCCTTTCTTGGTTTTCTTACGGCTTCTAAACAGCAGGGGTTCTATCAGTTTTGTGTCAACATGGGAGAGGTGAATAGTTGCACTACATAAATCAGAGAAACGGCTGGGATGAGCTGCATTAAGCTGAACTGAATCCTAATTTCTTTAAATGGTTCATTGCACTTGATATATATGTATGTGTGCGTGTGTTAAATAAGGGGCCTCCGTAGGCTGAATCTGCCGTTTCAGGCCGTGTGTTGGTCTCATGCACCCATCTCAGTAGCACTGGTTTTGCTCAATTACCTCTAGAAACAACCACGCAATGACTGAGACTTTGCTTGACTTCATACCAAGGTGCCCGACAATATTGGCTCTTTGTCCATTATTAATATTTTATTATTGAGTATCACTCCATCACTTTCTTCCTTGACACGACGTGTGAATCTGAAAGAACCAGAAAAATATTTTGCTTAGAAACCATTGTCTACAGACATTGCAATATCAAACTCTGCCAACTGCGTCGTAGTCAGAAATAATTAGTTGGGACTGTTTGGTAAACGCGCATCTCCCGGTTAGTCTGGACCATCAAGGAGTCTTAGCTTGTTTACTTGTCCCGGATTGACATTGCCACATAGACGATTATGACTACTAGACTAATAGACGAGTTGATGAAATGCAGGGTCCAGAACCCACGCGCGCGTCACATCTTCAGAATCCTGTGGTCAATACAGTAATAGTTTTGACATAATAGAGCTTGCTGAAACCATTAAAGATGTCAATGGAACCAAAACGCATGTCTTGTAGTTTGGTAGCCAATCCGTTTCCTGTCAAAACCTGTTCTGTACATGAACTCTAACAAAAACCTAACCGGATCAACCTCAAAGATTTTTCGAGTTCAATTTTCATGTTCTAGCTAATTTCTAGTAGACTACTTTATGGGCAACTAGACCACATTCATGAATCTTGATTGTGGTATAAAGCACTTCAATGTAAAGTGACTAACCAAGTGATTGGCACCTTTCAATCTCTCCGACAACACTTTAAAAAAGAAAATTTTATGCACTTTCCGAAAGTAAGACGGGACGATTTCTATCAATATACTCTGCACTATCTCCTTGTATCACAAGTACAACTAAGAACTGATTCAGCTCTTTAAGCATATTAGATCCTTGAAGTGGCCACAATTACTCTTAGGAGTCATTTTGCAGTGAGAACAGTAACATATTTGTCCATGTATCTGCCCAAAAATTGGGGTAGATACATACAATGTTGTAACATAGTATTCCATGAATCTTCCCTAATCTTTGGGGCTGATGGATGGATGAGAATGTTACTATCCTCATTGCCAAACCACCACCTAGAGGTTGTTTGTGTACCTTAGATTTGATGTCTGAGGTGATCTGTTGAGGATCTAAAATCTGAGGTTTTGGCCACTTACTGAGAATCTCAAATCCTCATTTTTCTATAGATCTGAAATCCAGTGTTAATTTACTCTGTGGACCCCATATAAAAGGGATTTCAGATCAGCATCGGATCTAAGAATTCTAAGGGAAAAGCACCCACCTGGAGCTCTATGTATGAAATGAAACAAAATTTTCTCTTTAAGCTCATTCGAACAGAATGGTTCGCTTAATTATTTTATTTTTTGCATAAATAGTCTGAGATCTGGATATCTTCAAGCCTTTCTCCCTGTTCCATAGATATGAATCTCATCAGATATCTCTTCATCTGCCTTTTGTATTCCGTCGACGATCACAGTGAACAATAATTTGTTAATTTGTCTTCTTGCCCAGATACACATGAAAAATTTTTGTGTTTCAGTCCCTTTCTTTGCTTCTGTTTCTTCATCTACTTGCCTCATCCCACCTTTCGTTTAAAGCTTCAATGCCATTCAGCCACTGGCTTTTGTATCTCATTTGGTCAACAATTCAGCTTGCCTTCGACTTGTTCCACCCACTCATGCGCTTTCCTCGGCTGGTTTAATGTTGTTGGTTTTCCCTTGCCTGGTTTAATATAGTCATCACTGTCAAGAATGTAGCACCTCACCAACATTCGCTTGCTGAAAGCAACTTATTTCAAGGCAATCTAATAGCCTTGTGATCCTAATTTGGGTCTGCATACCACTTCAGATCATCAAAATCCTAGACACTGGCAACCAATCCGCCTTTTTCAAAAAAGGAAGGATTCTGCATACCTACATAAACAAATACAATTTAATTTTCTACTATTCAAGTAGTATTGCCGCCCAATGTTTCATTGAAGATTTCATCATCAGCTAGCAGTCCTTTTGGAAGTCCTAGAGAACAAGAACCAATAAACTTTTCTTTAAAGACGGATCATAACCACCTACGTAAACTGATAACTTGAATTTTGAAGTTTGCACATGGTTTAGTTTGAGAATTCATTGTCAGCATGCATGTGAACAAGTAAAAAATTCCAAATTTGAAGAAAAGATACGTAATGGGTATCTACATTTTCTGAGGTCCCTCGCGGAAAAAAAAAAGTGTTTTCCTGCCAGATGTAATCACGTGTTCCTAATGGTTCCCCTGCATGTCCACCAACCTGGTTACTTCAGCAGGGGTGCAATGGAAAAAAGAAAACTTCAGCCCTGTTAATTTCCCTAGGATACATGTCGAGTGAGCAAACATAGAGACTACCAACATGCTGGCTTCTTGAACCAGCACAGTAGGGCACAGATACGTATTTAGACCCTACATACAACGCCAGTTCCTCAGTTAACTATGTTCTACATGGGTCTGGAGAGGTGCACGACATGTATGCAACACTCACCTGCCGAGATGGTCCACGAACTCATTGACAGAACACCCATCCTTTAGATAGACAGAACGCCCGCCTACTAGATGGTTTAACTCCTTACTAATCCATTTTCTTCTTAAAAAAGATTGATGCCAGCAAAAATTGGCCTGAAAGTTGGACTGAAGGCCATTAATTTGAAGTCAGTAGTTAAATCATGGAGGCTCACCTTGGATGGTAGACGGCGGCCTCGACTACAATCGTTATCCCCAACATTAACGAAACAGAAGTGTAAAATCTGGAATAAAGGAGGTACATTAATGATACTTTTATAACTGCTCTCAGGAGAGCTCAGGTCCATGGAACCCAGTTAAGCAAAATAAATGAAGGTCGAGTGTGTCACCTTTCTTTTATTTCTCAACACTGGCAAAGCAACTGAAAAGCAAATGCTAAAGAGTTGAGGAGCTTTCAGAGATTCAAGCTTGCCTATCATAACCAATAAAAAACTCAAATATTTGTAGCAAGGGATGCCTCCAATGGTTTTCAAACTTGTAATATCCTAGCAAGTTTTTGAAGCAGCTTCGCAATTTTTTGTCTTTTAAGAGAAAAGGAAAAGAGCATCCAATAGCAGAAGGGAGCTAATGTCTAAGGTTTTTCTGCTAAACAAGGACATGTACACTGAATAGACTCGCACATTTCTTCCTTCCTTAAAAAGAAAAGCATTATCAATTTAAGTTCTAAACAGCAGATCAAGATGCGGTGGTTCTTCACGTAGCATTCTCGGCATATTGACAAACCTAAAATCTTGTGAGCAAAAGCTATAACCACATGATACACAACACAAGACGACACCAGAGTCGATGCTAGTCACCTATGTTTGACTGACGGACTTTATTTGCAAATTCCAAGGCGGAGATATCCGAGACCAGCGATTTCGGCATCGAAAGGCTCTGACCCCCACGCGAGACACTTTCTATAGCATAGAGCTACCTTCTGATCCCCGATGACGATATCGTCACCGACATAATCGACGAGGACAGCAACACACCAAAAAATCAAGTGGTTGCATACGGAGCACAAAGGCCAAGACGTCACCGTTGGATGCAGTGGCTCCGGCGGTTGATGTATGAGGTCGCTGTGAATCTGGCACAGGTGGCACTTCTTAGCGAACTCGATGAAATCTCGAACCATAGTGGGCCAATAATAGCCAAGTTGTTGATGCGGATCTTCATTTTATGACCTGACTGGTGAGCACCGACGGATTATTCAAGCCTAGGATCTTCATTTTATGACCTGACTGGTGAGCACCTTTTTTTCAACTCAGATTGGAATCAGACGGACTATTCAAACCTAGAAGCAGCACTTCCTTCATGAGTTTCTTTTCCTCTTTAGGAGAAAGGCACCGTCAGTCACCAAAAAAACCAATTTTCTCAAAAAAAAAAGCGATAAAAATATTAAAACAATCAAAACAAAAAAAAAAACTCGTCACGTTTTTTCCTCATTATTTTGAAATTAATTTTTGTTTTAAGGTTTAGAACTTAAATTAAAATAATTATTTTCACTTCTAACACTACTAAAACATTTTCTATCAAGTTACTTTTATGTTTGCTTGTTCTATTTTACTTTTTCTTAATTTTTAGAATTCTTTTTCTTTTCTAAAAGAATTGTCAATTTTTTCTAAACATTTGCAGCTTTGCCGAAAAATACCTGCTCAAAACCCCATCATTAAAACCATTAACGATACTTTGACTATGCTCGTGACCAGAGCCGATAACACCAAGTACAGGATCAATAAACTGTAGCCACTGCTATCCGTTCAATTTTTCGACATACTTCAGATAGGACAGGACAAAGACAGACATTATATGTTCAATGCAAAGGCACAGGAACATAAGATTGAGAATTCTAGTTCAGATTGTTGAGACATCAAGCAGAGAGAGTATGAAGAAAAGACTGATGAAGCATTGCTAGGGCCTGCATAGACAGCCTCACATAACAAGGCCAACTGACCTTAAATGAAAATCACCACGAGCAACATCAGAAACGATACTCGATCCATTCAAAATGTCATACATTTTCTCTCCTTCTGACATTTATGTCCAAGACATACATACAAGGTCAGAAAGTCAGACCTGTTCATTTCCCTTGAGAATATTGTATTTACATAGTGGACAAGTTGCGTTAATTCGAAGCCATTTCACAATGCATGCTGTGTGGAAATGATGTTTGCATGGAAGTGCATGGATTTCAGCCCCATCTTCGTATGGTGTCAAACAGATACAACATTCCTGAAACAACAAAGGGACGACGATTCAATTATTATAACAAGTATGACTGAATTGAACAAGTAAACCTTAACAAAGAAACAGTAAGACAACTGCCAATATATTTCATCATTAAAGACGATTTATATGAATCCAAACATGACATCCATAAAATGAGAACCAACTTTTCTAGGCTTTATTCTTAAGGAAACTCAGGAACTCCCATGAGCCACAATCCAACATATATCCTTTGCAGTTCAGTAGAAACGCATAGAATTGCAATGCACAAAAACAAACATATTCTTGAGGTGGCTGTGACATATTAATCTCACGCATACCAAGTCTCACATGACAAATCCTTGACAATTAGGAAGTCATTCCACTTCAAATATTTTATAATGCCTTACATATTTTTAAATTTCACAGGATCACAAATTCACTCGAAAAAATAATCGACGATAACCCATAGCATAGCAAAATCTTGATCTTATTTCTGCACGTGACAGAAAAAACTGAAAGTCACTAGTCATATGATGAATGTACTTTGTGAATTAATCATAGAGGTAGTTTTGACATGCCAAATTCATTACCACCACAAATGGAAAACAGCTGGTAAAGTAGTTGAAAGGATAAGCTGTGGAGACAGACACTAGATTAACTTCCAATTCTATCAGTATGAAGTCTGTATTCCGAGCATTCCCATGTGATGGTGTTACTGTATGACATAGTAGACTAGGTAAAAGATCTCATCATTTCATAGGAAGGAAAAGATTTGTGTATGTATATATTGATAAACTTCCTATTTTCACACACTAGCTAAGCTTCTTGAATTTTTCATTCATCATGGATTTCAGAGAATTCAGTTCATTTGTTCAGGATGCCTTCCTAACAACTGAATGCAGGGGGGCTTTAAGCAGTTACCACAGCATACTGGCCACAGGCAGAATTTTCCTATGGAAGAGCTAAGAAAATACCATGATACAGTATTCTTCATAGGGGGTTTGCGTGTGTGTGTGTGTGTGTGTGTGTGAGAGAGAGAGAGAGAGAGAGAGAGGAGCAGAAGTGATTAACTAGGTTATGCCCACTCAAATATGCTGATTGAGATTTGTGGCAATTTTATTTTCACAATGATATTACGGATGTGAACTAGATGATTAATTTTCTGAGAATAGATACTTAGCTATGTCACACAAGCACAGGGTGCAGAGTGTGCGGTGGTGTATATATATATATATATATATATATATACACATAATTGATTTGACCCCAAAAAAAAAAGCAATTTGTTTGTTGCCACACTTGACTCGTGTCGACTAGGAGCAACAACCATTTTTACAACTTCATGTTACTTAGGTAGCTTAATATAAGACATAAAAGTTATATAAAAAAGCTTAAAAATCAAGGCCCTTAAATTTTCATGAATATTCTAGCATCACAACACAACCCCCCCCCCCCTTTTTCTTTTGCCCCCCTAAACCAAAAAGAAGACACATAGTTAAAACGGGCCATCATGCACGAAATCGAAATGATTTCCACACTTAGTTTCTAAGTTTCCCCTATGATATATTTGCACTCTAAATCAATAATGTGATAATATTAGAGAGGATTTTCTTGAACTTAGAATATATTTACATTATAAAACAATAGAATGACAGTTATTATACTACTCGCTAAAATGTGACACAACTCGACTGAAGGAAAACTTACAGCATCATCTGCTGAAAGTGGGCGCTCATTAGCTGAAAATTCTGAGCCAGCGTCAACAGGCACCATGGTTCCTTCACCCATTCTACTCTTCTCACCACCATCTTGTCTATATCTATATCTCGGCAGCAAACTGATATCAGCATCCGAAGCACCTTCCTGTTTTACAGCATGGAAATACGTGTCAGTTTCTGACAAAGGTCAATGCATTACTGTAAAAATTGATGGCCATCTTTGTCTAACCTGTCCTGCTACTGCGTATAATATTGCAATGATGCAGGGCAGGCAACAGCAGAGAGCAATCCCAATCATGCAAGCCAGGGCAACACAAAAGATAGCAAAGAAGACATCAAAAGCCAGAAATACAACTGCTAGCCTGCAAAGAAGACATCAATATGTGGAAAAATGTCAATTTAATTTAAACATAAAACTTGCACACAAACCCACATGCAAAAAAATGATGCAGTTATCAGAAAAAGATAATGATGGAAACTAGTACTATGTATGGAAAGACAAATGTGATCCTATGCTTAATCTCCATATGCACCAAGCCACCAACAAGTTTCATGAGCACTTGGATGTCAATCACAGCTTAAGAATATAAGGTTCCATCAATTTAGATGGATGCTCAAACACTTCCAATGAAAGCTATTTATTACCACTTGATCTGTAATCTGTAGTTATATATATATATATATAAAATTATATATATAGGAGTGAATGGTGACTATCCATAGTAACCGAGCTCACTCATGAGGAGCGTCTGATCCATCGCAATAGATTCTTGAGAGAAAAACAAAGAGAAAAAGGTGTGATAATACTATATAATGAAAACGTCCATCCCCATCACCTTTGGCCTCCTGTGGGCTACTTGATCCATTGTGATAGATGTGAGAACTGAGAACAACAAGGAAGACACATTTTCTCTTTTTTTCTCTCAACTGTCCATCACGATGAATCTGATGACCTTCATGAGTGAGTTGAGTGACTCAAGGTACCTAAATCACCATTCATTTTTTCTATATATAAATATGTGTGTGTGTGTGTGTGTATATATATATCTGTGAATTGAAATCAGCCCAGCCAATATCCATTGATGGATTGGTAAAATTAAATTTTGCAATGCTAAAAAGGTGTCACAAATGGTGCATTCCACAACGGCAAATCACTGGCTATGGTTTCTAGCCACATAATGCATCATTTGCGAGTTGTGACAGTTTTTAGCATCGCAAAATTTAAAGAATCCATAATATATATATATATATATATATATATATATATATATATATATATATATATATATATATATATCTTTGCCTAGACATTGCAAAACTGTCATTTCTTTATGTGCTTTGCAAAAATTCCCTGCCTAGGATTGTTACACCATTTAATGTATCCCAGTCCTGTTAAAAATTATTAAAAGAACTACCATTAATACTTTATCATGGTTGGATGACCAAAAAAGCAAGACTGTTATAACTTATAACCTTATTTTTTCAAAGGAAATGTTTGTGATCCTTGTTCAGATTGCCTAGAAGAAGTCTTTGGCCATGTATTTCACTTTTCCATAGGACAAGCAAGGTGGATGTGATCGCCATGAGTGAATACCTAGAGATTAACATATAATACATGTTTCTCAATGCATTAAATACTATACAAACATATTTCTAATTGAATGCTGTTTACGGTTCATGAAATATAATCTAGAATAAGTGTATAAAAAGTTTTTATTAAAAACTATCTATCAAAATATTCTCCTTTTAGATTACTAGTAATAACAACACTAATACCGTAGTATCCACCTAATATAACAGTAAAAAACCCAAAAAAGATCATCCAGTTTCAATATTTTAAGTTTTGCAGAATG
Source organism: Nymphaea thermarum (assembly GCA_011799765.1). NCBI lineage: Eukaryota > Viridiplantae > Streptophyta > Magnoliopsida > Nymphaeales > Nymphaeaceae > Nymphaea > Nymphaea thermarum. Next base: position 1,319,223 of record JAANDH010000001.1, on the reverse strand, counting down.
AAAATGGAAAAGCAATGGTAGTGTCATGTGTCTCTAGTATCTGGTACTTTTCGATCAGACTGTGTGGTAGTTCACAAACTCAGTTATGTTATTTTACAGAAGCAAAATAGAACACTATAGCTCTTACCAGTAGAGACGAGGAGCATTTTGCAGAAGATCCTCACCTCCAGAAACCACCCAATAGAATCCAACTATCCACCAAAGGAAGGATACCATTGTGTTGATAGATTCACATCTCTTTGCAACGCTGTAAAATATTCAACAACGGATTATCACTCGTCTATTTATGACCACTCTAAGTGGGTCTGAAAAAGGATGCAACTAATGCCAGCAAATGTGACAGAAAACATCAGAAATTCATGAATGAATAATGGAAGACAACCAAATGGATTCCTGCAACAGTATTAGAAGGTAAAAGCATATACAGTAGAAAAAGTCAAGTACATGATAGATGGAGAAAGAGCCAACCAAGTTGACCTATCAAAGATCCAAAAGAAATAAGATGATATCACAACAATCTTTCTTATTTAATGACTTCGCAATACAGATGCTTCCAAGTGAAAAGAAGGCCGAAAACAGCCCAAAATATCCCTGATAAAAAGATTAATAATAGCCAAGATGATCCTCCATCAAAACAGCACAAAAGAATAACAAGGAGGATGAAGGGAAAAGGACAAAAACTTTATTAATAAACTAAAAATACTGTTTAGAACAGTGCTATTACCAATGAGATTTCTCCCTTATTTATACACAACAAAAAGAACTCCAAGAGAACTAGCCATTGGTAGGCCCTAACCGCTCTAAAAAAGGCCCATTGGAGCTAGTCAACTAACTAGCTCCAATCTGGTCAAAACAACAAACTGTTCAGATATAAAACAAAATACAAAAATAAATAAAAAAAAATAGAAGAAAACACTAAAAATACAGACGTGAACCCATATACAAGTACATATATCAAATCTATACATACGTTACTGAAAGTTTGCTAAAAAAGAAAGTTAGACCCAGGATATCACAAAGCTTTGATGAAAAAGTTCGCAAGTTGGTATTCTAAGGCAACATACAGCAGTTCGATTGTCCCCTTCAAGAATTCTACATGACTAAAATGGCAATCCATCTCTATATGTTTGGTGATGGTTCTTGACAATATGTATAGAACTCTTCCCAAATCCAACAAAAGTTGTTGCAGCCACACTATATCCATTATAGTTCAATCCATGGCCCTGTACTCTACCTCTGTGGATGATAGAGAGACCTTTTGCTGCTCCTTGCATTTCCATGAGATCTGAGGTTTACCTAAGAAAACACAAAAACCGATTGTTGAATGTATGTTGTTTGGGTCCCCTTCATAATCGGCATATGCATAAGCAATTAAATTTAAAGAGGATGAAGAGGAAAGAGAAACTCCCTGGCTTTATATCCTAGCAATAGAAGCATTCCAAACTCTTTGATGTATCTTTTAGGCTTTTAGCTACAACCCTAGCTTTACATCTTTCTAGAGACCCATCACTCTTGGTTTTCACTTCATAAACCCATATACACCCAATTCCTTTCTTTCCTAAAGGTAGATCTTGAATTTACCAAGTTGTCCTTTTTAGTGCTTTTAACTCTTCTACCAGAGCATCTTGCCACTCTTTATACTCCTGTGCTTCATTATATGTAGGAGGTTAAAGATAAGAATGACTAGCAATTAAGCAAACCCTATGATTCAAAGTCTTGGACTACATGATTCATAAGACACAATCTATTGGGTATTTTAGGTACTCTAGTGGATCTCCTAAGATTATAATGAGATCATCATCTGATATGAGGCTAGGATTTTCAATGTGAGATGTCTCAGATTGAGTTGATTGTTTATTTCTTCGTTGATATGTGATAAGTCCTTAGATGCTTCATTTTCAATACTGTTGATGTCATCTTTATGATAATCTAATTCATTATCATCAAGCCTTGATAAATATTTGAACAAGAAAGAATAATCCATACTAGGATTTTCAATGTGAGATGTCTCAGATTGAGTTGATTGTCTATTTCTTCGTTGATATGTGATAAGTCTTTAGATGCTTCATTTTCATTACTGTTGATGTCATCTTTATGATAATCTAATTCATTATCATCAAGCCTTGATAAATATTTGAACAAGAAAGAATAATCCATATCTTCTTGAGTTGATTTTCTTCCATCAAATCCACTTCCATTTTCAATGAAACTCACATTTCTAGAAACAATTACTTTGTCATTTGCTAAATTATAACATTTTTAATATTTTTGTGTTCCAAAATCCCCAATAAAAGCACAATTTATGGTTTTGATTTGAAACTCAATTTGTCAGCTTTATCATTTAGTACAAAGTATTTGCAACCAAAGATTTTTTAAGTCCTTTGTAATCTGGTTTATATTTAAATAGTTTTTCAAAAGGAGTAATATATGACAAAACTTTTGAAGGCATTCTATTGATAAGATAAACTGAGGCAAGGGCAGCATCAGTCCAAAAAATTTTAGAAGCATTCTTGGAAATGAGAAGAGTTCTTGTAGTTTACATGATACGTCTATGTTTTCTTTTGAATAAACCATTTTGTTGGGATATTTTTAGCAAGACTTGTATGAATTATCCCATAGTTTTCTAAGTAATTCTGAAACTCATTATCTTCCAGAGTGTTCTTATGATATTTACCTCAGCATTAAATTGATTTTTAATCAAATCATGAAAGCATGTAAAGTAGTGAACGCCTTTGATTTAAATTTTAGAAAGTAAATCCAACAATACATTGTAAAATCATCAACAAAGATCATGTAATATGAGAATCAAGGCTATTCCCATACATCGGAATGAACAAGTTCAAATGACATCATAATAAAGAATGTTCTTAAACGAAAATGAATATATTTCATTTTGCCATGTAAACAATCATTACATTCAAATTTTCAATACGGAAATTTGTGGTAGGAGCCATCAAAGTCAATTTGTTTACATGAGGATGTCCCAATCATTGATGCCAAAAAATTAATGTCCACTTTTTTTGCAAGGGTACAAAAAGCTTCTTTGGGAAGACATAGATTGTTCATGTAATAAGTAATATAGATCGCCCTTCCTAAAACCTTCCCCAATCAATTTCTTTGAGTGGTGATCCTATACCCAACATTTATTTGATGAGAAAATAATATCTAAAATTTTAAACCATGGTCAGACATTTGTGAAACCAAAAGTAAATTGAGATTAAGTTTAGGAACATAGCTATTTTTTGGTATATAAAACTTTTGCTTACATTATATTCATTTTCAAAATTTTCAATTCCTTTAACACTTGATGATGTTTCATCAATGGTAAAAACATTAGATGCCTGCCTTTTGAACTGTTTAAACTTTGTTAAGAGGGACATATTAGGTGTCATGTGAAACGATGCACAGGATTCTAAGAGACAAACACTTACCAATAGTAGTAGAACTGGATGTCGATCTTACCAATGCTCTCGTGTTTGATTCCTTTATCATGGGCTGAAGAGCCATCATCACTAGATTCAAAATTGAAAAAATGAAGGCAAGTTCACATCCTTCATTTTGAACACTTGCAACCTTTTTGAACTTAGTTTGATAAAATTGTCTTCCATTGTTTTGTCCTCCTTGATTGAGGATTCCTCCTCCAAGGTAAGAATGGCCACCATAGTTTTGTGGTTGCCGTTCTTTAAGTTTAGGGCATTGAGGTCTTAGGTGACCTCTTTCATGACAAAAGTGGCAAGTAACCTTGTATTCTCCTTTATTTTGATTCTTTAAACAAGGGTGCTTATAAGTTTTAATATTGTTTCCGGGTCTAGATGCAGCCAAATTTTTTTGCTCTTGTTTGCAGACATGCACACTATCATCATCTTTATTCATATCCATTCTAGTTTCTTATCCACTTTGGTAAGAAACTCATCTCTCCTTATCTCATACATTTGCAATTCATCCCTAGTTTTGGATTAAATTGACTTAACCTACGTGACACGGATACGTGGGTTTAGCCCACGTACCCACTCCGATACACCGATACATGGATCCGGGTAGGTACGGGTCTGGGTCAGACCCGATCCGAACCAAAAAATAAACCGACTTTATCCCAAACAACGCTTCACCGACGACGATTTCTGCAGCAAAGCAAGTTCAGAGACCCATGGCGACGTCCGCCGACCCACGACGATATATATATATATATATATATATATATATATATATATATATATATATATATATATATATATATATATATATATATATATATATAGTTACACGATGAGCTCAAGAACAGCCTCAAGGAAATGGAAACCAGATTATCTCCCGTAACAGATTGGTCTCCTACTCTCATTCGAAAGAAATCTTTCTTTCTTCCCCTCCAGTGTAAATGAGTCATGGCATCACGGAGACTCCAGAGTCTACAGAGAAGAAAGCGGAGTGAAGGCACTCATACTTCCTGGAAAACCTTCCCTTTTAAAAGCACCTCTTCCCTTCCCTCTCACGCACACACTGTTCGAGCCATCGTGCGCTGAAATGGCAGAGAAAGGCTTCACTGAACATTGGAGAACAAATTTTCCCTCAGGTCTAAATCTTTACTTATATTCTAGAAACAAGCTATTTTCGTATGTATTCCTAAAACATTACCACTAACTTTTTTAATATATATTTAAGAGAAACCACATTCAACATATGAAGAGCTTACCACTATTTACAATCCATAAAAATAACACATTAAAGTTTTATCATTTTGAGACTTTCTTACGAGATTGTAAGAATGAATTATTAATTTAATGTTTTTTTTCATTTTATCATTTTTTAGAATATAAAAAATTTGCCGTATCCGCATATCCAAAATTTTCAAAATTGCTGTGTCCGTATCCATCTCGCCGTACTCGTACCTATATCGTACCCAAACCCATGTGACATAAGATTTAACTCATTCTAAACACTAGAAATTTCCATATACTAATCCCTTACACTTCATTTTCATGGTTTAATACTTCAGGCTTTTTGAGTTAGGAGATATTTTCGGGCCACATCCTTTTGAGTAAATATGCCCTTAAAATATTCCTATATTTCACCAGCCCACTCATAATTCATAAAGTTTTGAGCAATTTGCAGCTCAATACGCGTATAAAATTATAAATTCACTCTGACTCCTGAGTTCTTAGCCCCCCCATCATCTAATTTCTTGTAATATTCGTTCATAACACTTTGTCATTCAACCCCTTGTAACTTGACCTCAACACCAATTTTCAACTTAGTCAATTTAAGAGTAGGAGACATGATACCTGTTTTGAACCCCTACAAGTATTTTTCTTTTATATGCATTTCCAAGCATTTGACCCATAATGTGTAATTGGTGTCATCGAGCTTGTATGGAGCAATATAGCTTCCCCCTTCTACCACAACCTTGGCTTCCTCCATAAAGAAGTATCTTCAATAATCTCCAATAGTGACAAGGAAAGCAAAGTATCTTAGATAATTCTGGTTCACCATTCACAATAATTTCATTGAACAATTGGTGAGTACACCTGAAGCTGCTAATGAACGAACTTAGATTCAGCTATTTTCAGCACTTCTTCAGCAAAAGAATCAGTACATTTCTGGCTGAATGGACATATACTGATATACGCTGACGTAGAAAAATGATTGGACAGTTGGCAGGCATTTTGAACACCAATGACCAAGCTACAAAAGGTGTGCAGTCAGTAGAATCGCCACGGTTGATAACAGTCTTTGTGCAAAGGAAGAAACAATCTTTCTTCAATAAATTGATAATTTCTATCTTCAGTAATTTCACCAACCAGTTGATGAACACCATAGATACGAACCAGCAAGAAAACTGTGCAAATCAAAGCCCAAACCAGTGCTCTGATACCATGAAAAGGAGGCTGAAAGCAGCCTAAAATATTTCTGATAAAAAGCCTAATAATAGCCAAGATAATCCTCAATCAAAATCACAAAATAATAACAACAAAGCTGAAGGGAAATGTACAAAAAATTTTATTAATAAACAGTAAAAGTAAGGCTTAGAACGGTGCTATTATAAATGGAATTTCTCCCTGAGTTATAGATGAAACAACATGAGAACAAAGAAAAAGACTCAAAGAGAATTAGCCATTTGTTAGCTCCAACAGCACTAAAAGAAACCATTGGAGCTAGTCAACCAAATAGCTCCAATCTGATCAAACTCCAAAAGCGACCAGATATAAAACTAAATACAAAAATTTAAAAAAACATAAAAAAAACATAAAAATACAGACTTAAACCTATGCACAAGCACGTACATCAGATTTATAATATATAGTTATATACATATATAACCATAAATGTACATCTATGAAACATATACAACTATGATTAAATATATATGTGTGCATAAATACAGCATATATACATGTATTTACATAAGTGCAGCACCCAGCCACTTACATCATGTCACGTCAACATAAGTCCGACTTTCCATTGAGTAGCAACCATATCATTACGAAATCAAATATTAAATCCAAGACACACTTGAGACAGAGAATTCATCAATTAAGTTTGAATAGGTTTCTGATAATCATTTCAGTTTTAAAAGGAATAGTGTAAATTCAGGCAGCTTGATTCAGCAACAAAATATTTGATGTTAGATTTGCTACTGACCAGGTCCTTATGTTGTATCAGAAACACTAGGCACTGATAATCTGAAACCAAATAGATGCAATTGAGAATAATTTCAAAATTCAACCCTTAACAACATCAATTATTAGAACTACTTTACTATTATAAACAATTGAAACAATTATCCTTAAATAAACTACCTGAAAAAAAAATCCAGACCTACAATTGAATTGACAAGATAACGAAATTTACCAATTTCTACATGCAACTGTGCCCCATGACCGATCCGCTCCAACTACTCAAAGTTACTTCTGCAGGCTTCTAATGAGACACCTGGGTCTGCTTTCAACTTTGAGCTAACCTACCTCTGGGGCATGATCTTGCACAACATACTCATACTCATAAGAGCCTTCTATCTTGCATCCTTTTTCAAATGGGCTCTTGATAGGTGCACCATGTTTTGGGATTACACATTCTCCAGCATAGCACCTTTTCTCATAAACTAGGCCTTTCTTTCCCTTTTTCATAGACAAGATAGGAGCAACCGTTGTATGATTCAAAATTTCAAATACTAAACCCTTTACTTATCGTACTGTAATCAGACCATCTACTTTAACCCAGTATTAAAAGTCAAAATTTACCTTTTATTCATAATTTATTTTAGGTTCACTTTGAATACTTTATGGTTTCATCTATCTTCTATTTTCCACCATCTCTCCTTTTCCCTTCCCATATCTCCCGTATCCCACATAAGAAGGAACTGAATGGTAACCAGGGCAAAATGGAGCTTCACGGCAAAAGGTACGCCCTCTCTAGAGAACCGTTTACGGAACGAAACATCTACGCCTTATCCATGCCTTGGTGCACATATTTACAGTGTCTTGGAATCTCCTCGCAAACAAAAACATAACGAGGCGTCGATACTAAAGCTTTTCACGCTGCTGACGGATAAACATAACGTTCTTCCTCTGTATTTTCCATTGTCACTGGGATTGCTAGTAGGATTCCTAGAATCATTAGCTTATTCAAGTAATACTCATCTTCATTACAGGAAGCAAACACCCCGTTCTTATAAAGCTTAACCAAGTAGCACTGCTGCCTTCAATCCCTGTCAGACTGTTCTTACAATTGTCGCATATCAATCAACAGATACTTATTATTTTGAAGAACTATAAGCCGAACCACCACGGAGATTTTTAAGTAAGGTGTAAAAAGTAAAACAAGAAGTCGTCCTTCAACAAGTTAGCAACAACAGGAGCAATCTTCTAGTTATAATCTCGAACAAGAATTTAATTCGACGATCGTTTTCACAGTATCTTAGCTACCAAGATTCAAGCCATCATGCCGAACGTTTCGAAGAAAAAACAAGAATTGGTGAATCCAACTGCGTAAAAGGATGACTGCGCGTACCTGGACCGGTTGCCGGAAGCTTGACTCCTGTAACCATCCTCTTCATCATCATCTTCACTTTCGAGGGCATCGGAATCCTGTTCTCCGCTGCCGGAAGGAGGACCTCCGCCCTCACCGGGCGAGCGACGGCGATTCCTCCTTCTGTACTCCATCCAAACGAAGATCACGTGCAGAAGGCACTGTAAGGCATAGCCACATATCCAAATCCTGATAGGGGTATTGGGTCTCTCCCTAACGGAAGAAGAGAGCACGACGATGGAGACGAGAATAAAGACGAGGTTCCACGTGACGTCCAGAGCGACAACCGGCTTCGAGTAGCCCCAGTCGGCCCGGCGCTCTTCAAGCTGTCGGGCGGCCGTCCGCCGCACCACCATGGACGGTTCCCGCAGGCCTCTCCGGCTGGCGGCCCGGCTGATCAAGAAGGCCAGGTTGTTGCGACGACCAGCTCCGCCGTCGCCATTTCCACCTCCAAGCAGAGGAGTGGGGTCAACAGTGCGCTCTGAAGAAGCTGCCGCCGCGGTGCTCGGAGCGGCCGTGGTCGATCTTTCCTCTTCCATTCTCACAGTTGCGGCTGAAAGCCCCCCGTTGCGCAAGAAGGGGATGAAGGCACGTCCCCCATCGTTCTAATAGGTATGAGAGAGAGAGAGAGAGAGAGAGAGAGAGAGAGAGAGAGAGAGGTGGTTTTGAAAGGTAGATGGAGAGAGAGAGAGAGGACGAATGTGCCACCGCTCCTTCCTGTGCCTTCTCTTTACCTTCCTGTCCGCCTTTTCCCTCATCAACGTCCCTCGAGCAACGCTGTCTTCGTGAATGCTCCATCCGTCGATACATCGGAGGTATTCCTCCGAATTTGATCTCTGAACCTCCTACAAGAACCGACCACGCCTTATGTATTTCTCTTAAAAACTAAAACCGGCTCCATGTATTTTAGATTCGGTAAGGACAATGATTCTGAATATTGTCCAAATTCGGACTTGACATACCGGTCAGGCAACTGAACCCAAGCCCGAATTGGAGAAGCAGTAAGAACCACACCAACAACCCGACCCCCAACCCGTTACATATGAAGTTCAGGTCATACCTCTGTCAGATTTGGGTTCGGTTTAAAAAGTTTAAAATCCAAATCCTAGTCTGTTCCCACATCTGGTTAAGGATTTGAGACGGTCAATATGGTAAATCCAGCCCAAGTTCAAACCTTCTACGTTCCTCCTAATAGAAAATATGGTTGGCTGACAAGATGTTTTGGGTATTGTAATTTAATATTTTTGTATTATTATCTGGTATAGTGGTATGTAGTAAGAACTATGTTACCATTAAATGAGAACCAATCTTGTCAATATTATCGTGCTTCGTCTCGTACTGTAATTCTAACGTTAGGCATGGACCAATACAAACAGCTGTCTCTGGTTAGATAGATAGGAACTAGTGATGTCTTTACAAAAGACAACTTTGCTGTGAAACGCTAGCAGTTTAATTTTAAGTTACCACTTGCAAACAAACAAAAAACATAAAAAATGTGATCTTCTTGGTTAACACTGCAAGGAATAATATGAAATCATACTTAGATCGTCTAAATGACATTTTACACACTGAAGAATGCTGAGAATTCATTTGAACCCCCCATATGATGGTTAACACGGAACCCATGTTCCACCAATTTATTAGACGGATACTTTTGCTTTTCAAAAATCATTTTTTTGAATCTCACTTTTGTCCTTGTAAACGAGTTCTTCGCATATACCATCAAAGGTATTTTTGTCATTTTCAGCCATTAACACTGGAAGGGCATAACATGTAACCGGCTCTGTCAACAATCTAAATTAAAAAAACCCCATCATGAAGGGACACATCATGAGTGTTTGATGATATGCTTAATATTTGGAGCGTATTCATGTCATACTCAAAAAATGTCCTTACTGTCAAACGACCTTGAAAATACCACATGATCCACATCAAATAAAAGACGCGAGATTATTATCCCCTTATCAACTTCATATGTTTCAAAGGGAAGAAGCTCTCTGCACCTAAACGCGCATTAGTGGTTAACTTATAATGGTTCCAGTTGTGTCAAACGTAGTTATTAGCCCATCCGATTAAATATTGTCTCCTCATATAATAAAATGCAAGAATTTTGGAATGCTGCTTTTCGTTGTGCAATAGGCAATGAGGAGTAATGCAGACTTATAGCAGTACGCCCCCGTGAAACTGGGGAGTTACGTCGTGCGGAATAAGGAGAGGAAGACCCTTGAAAGGCGCTAATGATGAGAAAGGCAAGGATCTCGAGGGGGGAGGAGAATACCTCCACCATTCCAGCTTTAACCATATCCATGCGCCAGTCTCTTTTTGAGAAGGTTTACCGATCACTAGTAGCTGCCCACTGTACTGTTGACCATGGCAAGCAGCTAATAAATGGAAGTCAGTTATCCCTGCATGATTTTAGCCCTTGACACAGCCATAAGCTAGAAGTTAATCAAACTGAAAACATTATCAATAAGCCCAAGAAAGCATCACCTGACAGCAGCAGCCATCTACCTGCCATTAACTGCATGCCGTGGCATGTCTTGCTTTCATTAGTCCAAATCAAGCATGTCCGAACATACACCTCTGTGCACTAAACAAGAGGGGCCACCCACAGGATTGTCTGAAATCGTAGACATAGGTATATTTGGATTGTCAGAAACAGAATATTTTTATTATATTTAGTTCATTAAACATTGCAGTCTGTTAATTTATAATTAGTAGGTATCATATGCATTGCAGGATATTACAGGTCTTTCTTAATTTATACTATGAGGTACAACATACATGCAGAGGAAGAAGCGTACCATGTAAAAATGACACTCCAGATGTGTCTTTCATGCTGCCTTGGAATGATTCAAAAGAAACAATTAAGAAAGCTGAAAGTTCAAGATGCTGCAAGAGAATCAGACATCAATTTTTGGATGAAACAGAAGCCAGGTTATAGAACTTCTGACCTCTTACGTTGATATGCTCCTGAAAGATTTAGTTTCTCATGGTGTCTCTGTCTTTCTCATATAGCATGTCTTTTTTTTTAGTGTATAGACACAATAAGCTGTTATGACTACCATCAGCAACTTCATAGGTAGACTTAGCAACCAGCGACATATTCCAATACCAATTTGGTATGAAAGTGACTATGTACATCTTTTTACTTGGTTTCTGTAGTTACTGCCTTGTATATTGGTGTTTAATTACTAAGCATGTTTTTTTCGTCCTTAAGTTCCTTCATGATGCCAATCCTAGAGTTCTGAGCAGTCAAGAAAAGTGGAACCTATAATTTAAGCCATAGGCTGTTTACTTGCTGCATCTTGTCCATCATTTGTAATTTCTGGATCTCTGTTGTATTAGGGTTCACGTTACGTGGATTATGCAATTCAAGTTTGGTTCCACCACCAGAATACTTCAGAGTTCAGACACATGTAGGATAGGTTAACTATTAGTATCTGTTGAAGATGCAAGGTCAAGTGACCTGATGCATCACAAGTTAAGCAAACGATCCCCTAGATCACGCAGTTTCTGGACCTCTAATTTCTATATACGCTTCAAACAAACTGGGGGCGTCCGAATAAATAGAGATTAGTATGGATAGATGTTCCCTAGGTAATTGATAGGTGTTCATAAATATGTGAATCATCTATAATCTGATGAACTATATTATCATCTGATAACCTTTATGCTTTTTTATAAGATCTTCCTTTAAGCTGCCCTTGTGCTCCTGGGATTCATCAGCTATCCTCATTTTTTCGAAAATATAATTTGACGTGGCTTGAGGAAGAGTTAATCACATTTAAGCCGGGACACTGCTGGAAAGAAGATGAAATTATTTGCAGAACAAGAAACATGGAACGTGCATCAAATAGATAAATTCTAGTTTCAACCATGCCCATGTGTTAAGTAGATATTTTGCCTTGAAGGATAACTTCCTAAATTGATATGAAACGAGCCCGAGTTCATTAAATGGCAACAACTCTTTTTCACAAATGCAATTAATTGACTCTCAGGAAAAGCAACTATAAAGATTGGAGCACTAGAGGATGATGAAATAACAAATTTTCATCATCTGGCGCTTTGGTTCTATATTAATCATGTCCTTATGCAATCTTTAGCAACTAATTTACATAACATTGTCACAAATACCATTTTCAGGTTTTCCTCGACGAAGCTTTTCTTAAATTTTAACAAGGAAGCATGTTTTTCATGGAAAAAAATTGAAATTCAAAAGACTTTAAAAAAATAAAAATAACAGAATGACATAAAACTTTGTGTTTTCTACTAATTGCTTACAAAAACATTGATCGAAACTAAAAAATATTTAATTGTATGTAAAAAGCCCTCGAATGTTTAAAACATATTAGAAGTACTTTTTTGAGAAAAGGGAAAATGAAAGAACTTAGAAGATATGTTTTTTACATTTGTCATTTATTTCTAAAATATTTTGACTTTCCCATTTTTTTCATATCTTTTTTGAAAAATGCTGCCCGTCTAGTTGTCTGCTCATGTTTTGAGCTGATGTACATATATATCTTCTTCATGAGCTCCAATCATTGGAAACGTATAGATTTATTAAAAAAAAAAAAGAAAACGCCCATTGAATATTATGACCGGTCTTCACTTTTGAATAATTAAAACTAAACCTGTTGATTAAATATTTAGAGTTGAAAATTTAATGCGATGAGATATTGAAAGGAGTTGCTAGAGTTATCCCAGCCTTGGATGGTCATGAACTAATATACATAGTAGGAAAACCATGTCAATTATTAAAGAATAAAAAGAAAAAGTTCCCGTGTCTATCTGAACCACAAGGTCAGAACAGTTGAACTGTGTCTGGCCGCCCCAACACTAATATGGGCAATATTGAAATTGTGCCTCCCAGTAGTCTCCCTGCGTGCTTTCTGCAGCTTAATTTCGTTGTTGCCGGAACTATGCGGTATGGTTCCGCGACCATCTTAGTTCAATTTATTTGGTTCGACTTTTTATCAATTGGATGAAGGATATTCAATATAATCATGAGTTAAGACTGAAAATCTGTCTTTAAGGGAATCTTCGTCTAAAATTCCTGATAAACTAGTTTTTTATAATTATATCCGTAATAATATGGTAAAACGAGATTGCTCAGAGCTGGCTCTGAGTATAGGGAGTAACAAGGATAAGTTCTTGTAGAATTTGATATAAAAATTAATCTGGGAAAGCTGCCAACAAATGCATTTCTTTCAAATAGCGCAAAAATAAGCCCAACAAAGAGAAGATTGGACCTATGCTTGTAATATGTGGATGTTTGAAAACAAAGAACCATAGAAGATTAAGAAGCACGCGAAGCTATATTCATCAATACCAGACGAGCAAGCAAAAATCGAGGGTGTAAAGCAGAGTTGCTCTGCCTCTAAGAATACTTCGTCAACATGGAAATGATGACAAGCATCCAAAAGAAGCTCGCATCTCAAAGTAGTCATCCACTCAGGCAAGCACGAGCATGTATAGGGGACGAGACCCCATTGAGTTCACACAAGTAGACTGGCAGAATTTCCGGTTGGTTTCTGAACAGTTATTTATCGGCTACCAAAAAGGATGTTAAAAGGACGTGCATTTGCTAGAAAACATCTAGAATCGTAATCATCCCAAACTCCCACCAATGCTATGCAATCTCCAGGCTTAATCTTCATCAGAAAAGAAATAACTCCCCATCTCCCTGTACAGCAGTTTGTGGGAGCGGACAATTTGGCTCCCTTCCTACCATGTTGACTTGCTGAGAACTAACCCCAGTAGCCTCTCCCTTGCTCCCTTGAATGGTGAGCATTGGAAAGCTAGACGAGTAAAACAAGAGGAATGATAAAGGTTTCGGTGACTGACTTATTATGCAGAACACAACCGTTTTAGACCATCTTCACAATCTTACCGTCCATTTGCCATATAGAGGAGCACCTTACTTCCAAAACAGCCTTTTAGAAAGTAAAAATAGGAGACTGAAAGAGGAATAGTGCACCTGATTGCATTGTATGGATTCCTGTTATCTCTCAGATTCGATCATTTTGACAGGCCGCAGAATCGCGTTTCACTCCCAAATAACCGATCGATCGTATGGAGCTTTCCTACAACAACCATTAGAAAGTGAAAAGCAAATAAAGAAACAGAATCACGAGCCTTGTAAAAAGGAGGAAAAATTAAGTGCGTGCAAGAGCATTCGACAACTGCAACACGATGGCTTTACGAGACACTCGCATAAATCAAGCACTGAAGAATCTCAACTAATAATCACCCTTTCTCCCCACCCCTTCCCTCTCCCTCAATCGCTCTGCTCCACCGACAGGATTACCTAGGCTAATCAAGGGCAAGCTTTAATAAAGGCCCCCAGAGTGAGAAGAAAAAGCTGCATTTTGCTTCAAATGACCGACTGGAAATTCAAGAACCATTGATCTAACTTTGTGAAGGAGAAAATATCCAGCAATTCAAAAGAGGGGGAAAAATGACGCGCAAAAGACCTACAACATCGCTCGATGGTTTCCGTTCCAGAACAGAATCAAACGCGCATGAAATAATCGCAAAATCCAAGACGACTACTGATTGAGGTTCTCTCGAAACGTTACCTTCTCGGGCCGCTTCCACTCTTCCGTGCAACAGTATAATACAGGCCCCAAAGAGTTGGCGAAGCAGTCATTGCAGGAAACAGTAATGGAATGCAAAAAGGAGGGAAGGATCTAGCTGCTTCTTCTGCATCTTCGCAACAGAACTTCAAGAAATTGATCATGGCTTGTCTGGAATCAGCAGAGGGAGCGCGGGTGAATGCAAAACCGCTCCTGAGGCGCGCGCAACTTTGGTTCAATCTGGCGCCATGGCGTGAGCCGGCTACATTTGATTAAGGCAAACTTTTGTTCGTAATTTGAATTTGGGACTACAGTTTATAAAATTCATCAGTATTATTATTCGTGAGAAATCTGAAACAATCGGTTTGGTCAGTTGTTCATAAATTGTAGCGTCAAAAATTCTTTTAAAAATGCAAACCCAGATTAGGAGTTCGTTTTCGAAAAACTGAGTCCTTGTTTCTCATATTGCTTCCTTCTTGACTTATATTGCCTGATTTCCCTTTCCTCTCCTTCTTTTTTTGTATAAGTTTTCACCAATAGATGTTACTGCTTCAATGAATTGGACACTTGGTAGGTCCCAGATCACTTGGTAAGAACAAAAACTAGACTATTTAAATGAAATAATTGAGGTGCTTTTTTATAATCTAACGGTACAAATATGATCTCAAGAATAAGTTGATGGGAAATATATATTTAAATTAACCATTTTTTTAATCTAATCGTATTTTTATAAGTAAAACTGAATGGCTGATATAACATCAAAATTTTTATGACATCCATTATAAGTTTAAGGATGCAAACTTTTGGGACATCGGTTTGGTTCCTTGTTTAGTCCATTTGTAATCAGATCTTCCTTAATTGGGTTCAGACTTAAAATCTGGGTCTCACCGTCTCAGGTTAAGAACCAAAGTTTACATATAACCTGCTCGGATCCTTGTAAGATTTGGGATCGAATCATTTAAACAATATACCAAGTCTGAGTCGGATTAGCATTTCAATCCATTCCCCTTTGTAGGTCTGATCAAATGGATCCAGAATTGGGTCGTCTAATTGGATTCAGCAAACCCATTATACCCCTAAGCACTATTAGTTTGCCCTGGATGGCATTCAGATATTTCCAAATTTGTAGAGTTGCAAACCCCAAACGATATAGTACTCTTTTTAATGTTCATATGGTTTTGCCCATGCGAATCGATGAAGTCCGTTCCATAACAGCAAATTCTGGCTTCCAATGGCTATATATCTATTCAGATAATACACCAAAAAAGCACTATAACAATGGGTCTCATATAGTGAAATAACTGTTACTGTGGCTTCAATCAAGTTTGAGTGAAGCTTTCTCAATGCACTGGTATGCATGTGAACGTGTTGTTAAGGTGCCGTGGAAGAATTATGTAACGCCCCACAAATTTAGTCTCGTATTGAAAATTGTGAGGTATCTTCAAGGGCTTATGAAGAGAGTTATTGAATATATGGTTGTCTTGGTTCCTATCTTTTTTTAGGATGGAGCCGAATATGCTAGAGGGTGGGATGAGATCTGCCGAACCAGGGGCTTGAGCCTAGAAGTGGGACAGGTTGTTACAACTTTACTTTGCCATGCAAGCCTCTTCCAAGCTACTTTTCATATGTAGCTAGTGGCTTGTCCATATGGGGATCGAGTTGTTCGATTGCATATGTGAAACTAACTAATCATGGATAAGTTTCACTTGGACGATTTATCCATTCTCTAGAGTGTAACACTCCACTGGTTTAGTTTTGTATCTAAAATAATAAAGAATCTTGGGGGATATCTAAACAAGGTTATTAAGTGATTGATTGTCTTGGTTTCCAAATTTATTATTCTTCTTTACTTATATATATATATATATATATATATATATATATATATATATATATATATATATATATATATATATATATATATATATATAACTTTTGTGGAATGACCACTTTTAAAGCAAGGAACTTGGCGTTAGCTTCGGCCAAGTGTTGTTGCCTACAAGGATCGAGCATAATGATGTCATGGTTTTAATGAAGTCACCCACAAAGGGAAGGTTCTTCACTTGTTAATTCTTGAAACGTCGTTGTTTCAAGTTGCATCCGAGAGGGCGGGGGCTTCAACATGAAGGATCATCGGAAGGCTCAGCACAGAAGAGAGAAAGAAGAACAAAGTGGGCATTATGCTTTCACTTTTAGAAAGGTTATTATTATATGAAGTGCATATCTTCTGTGGTCTTGGCATCACATTCAAATCCTGTGTTTATTTAAATAAGAAAAGCGAGATTCATTAGGCAAAACTTTTAGAACCAACGTTCACACCATGTTGCTTTAGGGCGCCATTCTTGCGGTTCACTTGTCCTACTCGTGTCATGTCTTGCTGAACAAGTCATGTTTTGTTTACTTGAAAGAGAAGCAAGTAGGTCTGGTTGAGCTGAGTTTCCTCCGGACTTAGCTGACATAATATTAATTTTTAAGAGCAAATTAGTATCTAGTGATAGGTAGATATTTGGTACGAATGAAGGCATGAAACTAATGATCACATCCTATCAACCGAATTGTGTTGAACCTTATAATAAATCAAAACTTGATGACTCAAAACTTTTGCTTTCCACATCAAGAAAAACAAAGTAATATTCTGACCGTGACAACTTTTGATCTAAACCTTCGCTTGGCCCGATAAATTTCATGTCAAGCTGATATATATATTGTCATGGAATATGACTTATAAGATATTATATACACGCACACAGGTATATCTTTTGATCCATGGTCATGCCCGGTTTATACGCCCCACAGACGCACACAAATATTATTCTTCACCCCTCTACTAGGGGTGAACAATGCTTCATCTCGGGTCGTGAATGAGTTCGAGCCGAGTCATTTGCTTAAGCATGTTCATGAATCGACTCGTTCATATAATCAAGTCGAGTTCAAGCTCAACACGTAACTGCCGAGTCGAGCTCGAGCCTTAATCAAGTTTGTCAAGTCTTAATCAAGTTAATATATTCAAACGAGTTTACGAGTTTGTCGAGCCTTAATCGAGTTGAACTCGACCTCAACATGTGACAATGAATATCAGTTCCATTCAAACGAGTTTGTCGAATCATAATCGAGTTGAACTCGAGCTCAACATGCAACTGCCGAGTCGAGCTCGAGTTGCTTCTGTCAAGCTATTCTCGAGCTCGAGGTTTCATTAGCCGAGCCGAGGTCGAGCTGACCGAACTCGGGCTCGACTCGACTCGTGTTCACCCCTACCCTCTACTACCCTTCCTGAACCGACTCATTGATCTGAGATGGATCGGATCTGACCTCTTTGGTATCAGCTATCGTACCACCGGATGAGTGCTCTTAAGGGGTGTTTGATTGCTTCGGATTTGAGATTCTCGTGATTTGGGGACCATGAATTTAATTCAGATCTGTTTAATCAGCATCCAACTCCATCTTTTCTACCAGACAGTCTTGATTCCAACCCCATCCTACCATATACACTTTCATACTTTCTTGAACTTCGTTTCACCTCCTGTTCATCTTCAATCAATGGCCAATTATTCATTCTAACTATTCACGATGTGAAATTAAATCACCTTTTGTTATAGTCCATATATGCGGTCCAATCGGTTCTGTAGATATCATAATCGTGGTATTACAATCACAAGAAAATGAATGATTCTGATGACACTTGACCTTATCAAATAGAAGCAACGGATAACTGGTCTCCACTCAATAATCATATAAAACACCCTTCATGTTGGCAATTTTGGTTCAAATATATCTTCCTCATGTGACCATGTCTATCTCCATTTCTCTTTTACTATTTGCAAGGAAGAATCTTAAAAGGGGAAGGATGAACCATAAAGGAATTGAATCTCAATGTCACTAACTTTTGTTTTCATGTGCTCAAAGACTTGCAGGAACCAATAATGAAAGAAAGGTAGAGCCGTTTAGATGTCTCCAATTTTGTGATATTGATGGTGGACCATGCGCGTTCCCTAGCGTGCTCGTCTCTGTCACTTACCTTCCAGTTGTGCGGAGACTACGTGCAAGGATGAGCAACCATTCTTTTCCTTCTTTTTTTTTTGGTCCTGGATGATTCTCAGTCTTAAGAGCAGGGGCGGAGCCAGGATTTCGTTTAGGGACGGGCCAAAAAATACAACCTCAAATTTGAGTAGGGCCAAAATGAATCTAAATAAAAAAATACATTAAACAACTAATTTTTTTTATTTTTTTAATGTAATTTTTTTTTCAGCTACTTAGGGGCGGGCCACGACCTTGGCAGGCCCTCCGCCCCTGCTCAAGAGGCATGCATTTCACAAGTATATCTTATACTGTGAGAAAATTTGTTACTAAACAGAAGTAGCAGAGCAATAAATTTCAAGCAGAGGTCACACTCTTCAAAAAAAGGCCTTGATATGAATAAGTAAATGGCCAAGCAAATGGATGTGGAGTACTAATATGTAAATAAGTGATTTTTGTGGGTTTGTATACGCAATTGTCGGCAATCCAAAAGATTTCTACCCTAGATCATATGCAACAATGAATTCGAACTTGATTGCGACTTAGATCAACAAATAAGAAGATGGATGGTTGAAGGATGTACTGCTGAGAAAATAATGACTTTGATAAAAGTTAATGGAAAGCTACTAACTGATAGCAACATTCTTTTAATTTGCATGAATTTCGTGTTGCAACGAACCTAGTCAAACATTGCACTAAGTTCTTATCGTCCTCTTGTCTCAACGATAAAAAGTGAAAGAGAAATGGATTCTTGAAAAATAGCTGTATGACATCATATGTGAACCCAGCAAGCTCCTTCCCGATATATATATATATATATATATATATATATATATATATATATATATATATATATATATATATATATATATATATATATATATATATATATATATATATATATATATATATATATATATATATATATATATATATAGTGACCAAAATGACCGTTTGGCAAATAAAAATGTATATATATATATATATATATATATAGTGACCAAAATAACCGTTTGGCAAATAAAAATGTCCAAAGGGACTGTTGCATCATGTCTCATGGATATTTTGGTCTCTACATCAAAAGCTAAATGTTCCTTTTCTCCACCGGAATACGTTGATCTACAGTGTTACTGGTTTTCATTGGGTTTCAGTTTTATTGTGTTATTGACTTGTATATTTCATTCTTTTATATTATTTTTACGGTTTGTTTTTGTATTTTGAGGACTTCTTGTCCCCAGATTTTGTTATATATATATATATATATATTGAGTTTTCTCTCTCTCTCTGTGTGTGTGTCTCTCTGTCCGACTGCGGCTGGGTGACCTTCCTCTCGCACCCCGCCTCTCTTCTTTTTCTGGGCACTGTATTGTATATTTTTTTTCTTGCTTTTGTATTTGCGGTTTGTTTTTGTTTCTAGTGGACCTCTTGTCTCCAAATTTTGTTATATATTCCCATTTTATCGGCTCTCTCTCTCTCTCTCTCTCTCTCTATATATATATATATATATATATATATATATATATATATATATATATATATATATATATATATATATATATATATATATATATATATATATATATATATATATTGAATGTTAAATGTTATATAATACCATAAACCATCACCAATGCTCTTATGATTATTATTTTTAGTATGAACACTTGTATATGTGCATGCCCAGCTTGAAAAGAAAAGAAAAGAAAAGAAAAAGGGCTTTCATTCCAGAAGGCAAGTCTTGATTGAGTGCCCCAGCTTCTGAGGAACTTCTTTTCAAGCAAGCCACCAATACATGATCTCAAGGGAATCAAGCAGAAAGAAACTGCAAAACCTTACCAAATACCTACCGGCCCTATCCCTTGGCCGACCCCATGAAGGGGTACCCTTTTCGCGCTTTTAAAACACACACTTTTTGAACATGCTTTCACACGATGTGAGGTCAATCATATCATGCGAATGTGCTACCGTGCACACAGGCAGCATCATCCATTCCTTGTTCTTTTTCTCTTATATTGCACACTTAGTTTGAACTTGTAAATTGTAATCACACTCTTGCTTTCTAGTAATTAAGCTTGGAAGTTGTTGTAACTTGACCCGCATCAGTCAGGGGTCTTTGATCTGATCATTCTTTTTCTTAACAATTTTGTTTGACAAATGCATATGTACATATGAGATCTTAGGTTCCAGTGTTAAACCATGATCTGATATGATCGTAACGATCCATACATTGCTCGAGCTCATTGAGCAACAGATCTCAACTCACCTTTTATCAAATTCGTTTTCAGTTGAAAAAGGTCAGGAACCAGAACAACTAATATAGCAATCCGACCAACTCCTGAGCTCAGGCCCCTGATTCGACGAATCTCAACCCGCCCCCTAACAGTTTCAGCTCCAACCCCAAAAAGGCTAGAAACCAGGACAATCATCTCATTAATAGCCTCTTTTTATAAGCCCGTGAAGATCCTTCACAATCTTCAATACATGATGAAACTTCTGGGGTCTTACAACTAACCATTTTAACAACCAATTTTTTAAGATTCTTCATAATCTTAAATATAGAACTAAACTTTTAAGGTGTTACAATTGTGACTTCCTTTACCTGAGGTAGTGTAGAAAGATTTGAAAAAATTATGAGGAGGAGTATCTTCTTACGCAGGAGGGATGAAACATCTCAATTGCAAAAAGCCAGACGTTCTTTGGGGGCCAAAAGAAAGAAACGAAAAGCCTTCTCTTTCTTCTATTTTCATCGTTTGATGCTAATTAAGATCCATGATAATCTGTCTTCTTACTTCCCATCAAACACTCCCGTGAATAATTTTGAACTTTGTTCCAAGTGCGTCCTCTACTGGTCTTTCAAGACCTCACGCAGCATCCTCACCCTCACATCACGCTTCAAAAAACCATGATTCCAAGCATTTTCACTTGTTCTGTCCAGTTCCAACTTGTGGGTTGGTTTTTTACTTTTATCGTCTATAGAATGGCGGAACCACTTACATTCGTGGGCAGTTTTCAAAACCATCCCCTCAATGATTCTTTATTTTCATATTAACATCTTTATATATACATATATATGGTACGTCTCTCGGCATGAAACCATGAGTTGTGAAAGTTAATCAACTGCTGCATTTTGTAGCCAGGCTATTACGGAAATTCATGCGCTTGTTTTTCAAACAAAATAAGTGCTGTTACATAATTCAACAAGAGTAAGTTTGATTTAAGCTTGGGTTAATAAACGCAGAGTTTAGATCGTTACTGCTTAAACGATTGTATCTGCTTCACAGAATCACAGATGAGTTTTAGTCTCAGCTCGCTCTGAAAATGATAAAGCTTGAACATATCGAACCAGTAAACCAGCTCCCTCTCAACCCCGTAACATTGGTGGCATGTAATAACCGCACATCCTCAGTTCGAGTCTTGGTGGATGTCATTTTGATGATATAAAGAGCATCGAATCTTAGGATTAGGGGTGCCTTTCTTTCTCTCTCAAGCGGCAGTTGAACGTCCCGTCACTCCCCCCAACAAAAGACAAGATGCCCACTGCAGATTCTCTCTCTTTCCTCCACTAAAAGATAAGCATCCTTTGTGGAAGTCAGAGATAAGATTCGCGATGTTTCTCCCACTCGACCATACAAAAGAAAAAAATTTAATGCAAAGACAGGAAGAAAAGGAGATCCGCCTAAAATAAAACCATAGATTTTTCCGTGCGTTTATTCCACTGGTAATACTTCTTAGCAAACTGATGGAGCTGCTAGAATTGAATTCAAAGTCACTACTCTTCACTTGTTTTACTCCTTGGGGGGATTCTGCAAAAGAATATTACCCTCTCTTGGTCAGTTGGATAGACAGACCATGATCGGCCCCTGGATCAATCGTGATTGATAATTGATCATAATCAGGAGTGCATGGAAATTCAGGTTTACATGCCTCGTAATTACAGAATCGAATCTGTGTTGTACCATAAGAAATTCAAGATTATTATACGCCTCGTAGTTACAAAATCGAATCTGCCAATCATACTCAGATCTTTTAAACGACGATCTTTTTATGCCTACGCATTAAGGTTGAGGAAAATGAATGATTGTCAGTCTAGAATCCTTTTTTACAGAAGACCAAAGAGGGGAAAAAGAACACAGCTTTTGCAGTATAACTCACAAGGCTGAGACCCTTCTGCAGAGGCCACTGATATTTTATATAATTATTTCGTATGATGATTTGCGAATTCTGACTTTTCTGCTATTTTTTAAAATGATTTTCCAAAAGATATGGTCAGCAAGCCAATCTCTCTCTGTCTCTGTGATTTCGTTCACTACATGTGAATTGAAAGTTGAAACAGGGAACACTATTGTACAGCGAAATCGCGGAGCAAAAGATTCCCTCACAGTCTCCCCGACAAATCATGCTTATAGCACATGCAAATGTTTCTTCATCTCTTCCATCGAGGAAATAGCTGAGTAAAACAAAAGATCAATCAGGGAAGAAAACAAAGCACCATTGGATGATCGAGATTGATACATTGAACTAGAAATAAAATACACTGATGACACCAAGTGAAAGGTTAATTACATCGACTACGGCAAATAGACCAAGACGAAAAAAGAGAACAGACTTCGCCTGGAATGCCAAGAAAAAACCAGCAAACCAAGGCGATATACAAAGAGGAAAAGGAAAACCCATCCCTCCCTACTCTCCTGATCGAGCTCATGACCCTAATAAGAGCAAGATCAGAGATTAGTAGACATCAACCCTGCGACGACCATAATCTGATACTAAAAGCAATCAGAGGTACAGGATCTACAGCAGCTCTGCAATTGTTAAAAAACCATCCACTGCAGCAGCTGCTGGCCCAAAGAAGAAAAGAAAAAAACTACAGCTGGTTCTACAGTCTAAACTGAACAAAAAGTAACAGAGAAAAGTTGATGGATCACGAACAATCCGACAGGAAATCATCCCAGTTCACGTCCGCATCCAGCGAAGGGAGCTTCTGCAGCAGCAAGTTCTCAATTTCGGTCCATGTGCGCTCCAAGGAAACCATCTGTGTCTGGGCATCCGACGTCGGAGAAGACCGGCCAGGCGAAGCACTGGAGTCGTCACTAGAGTCCGAGAACGACGAGCTCCCAACCTTCGTCGCCGTGGCGGAAGAGTCGCTAGCCCCGTCATCCTCCAAACCCTGCGGGTAAGGATGGGAGGAATCGCCGGCAGCGGGGACCGGATCGGCGGAAAAGGCCATCGTCCCCTGTTTCGACGGCGAAGCGGAAGATCGGGAGGAGGACGGAACAAGGCCCTGGCAGATGGCCTGAAGCTTGGCATCTACAGAGGACTGGAAGGGCATGGATAACGCGCCGCTGGCCTCATGGAACCCCTGGTGCATGAGGTTTGGGAAATTCAGCCTCGCGTACTCGCCCCTGAGCTTGTAGGCCGCTCTGTCGTAAGCCATGGCCGCGTCCTCCGCCGTGTCGAAGGTGCCGAGCCAAAGCCTCGTCCGGTTCTTCGGCAGACGGATCTCGGCCACCCACTTCCCCCAGTGCCTCTGCCTCACTCCCCTGTAGAGCTTGGTGGGTTTTGTGGAGGGAGCAACTGCCTTGGCGCCGCCGGCGACGGCTCCACAACCCACATGTTTCATCATTTGCGGCCTGAGGCTGAGAAACTGCTGCTGCTGCTGTTGCTTCATGAGCTGAAGGCAGGCTAATTGGGACTGTTGTTGTTGGTATTGTTGCTGGTACTGGGTTTGAATCTGGTGTATGTGGAAGGGGCTTAGTTGTTGGAAGGAAAGGGTTTGGGTAGGAGCAACAGAGAATCCATTCTCCAAGGAAGGAAAGGTGGTGAACTCCAAGGAGGTAGGCTCTGTCATGAGAACCCCATTAGAAATCATGGGGGTGGAGGCTGCTGGGTATCTAGACGGAAGAGGATTTACAGAAGTAAATGAATCAGAGGTGGAAGAGAAGAAGGGGGTTTGGGAAGGGTCGTCTGAGAATGAAGGGGAAGACGAGGGAGAAGGAGAAGAGAAACTTAAACAAGAAGAAGGGGGAGAAGAAGGAGGAGGAGGAGGAGGAGGAGGAGGGGAGGAAGATGAAGAGGAGGATGGAAGCAGAGAAGAGGTCTCAGGCGAGGAAGTTCCAGAGGAAGAGGATGATAAAGCACCTTTAATAAAAGGTTCAAGTGCCCTCATCAGATCTCCTTTGGATTCAGAAACATAGGACCAAACATTATAGGAATCCATTACGGCTGCCATATTTCAATGACAAGCAAAGAAGGATGTGCAGAAAATGGAAATAAGGCAACAAAGTACCAGATAAATTATCAAGAAAACTAAATTTGAAGAGGAAGTAAGCTTGTTTCTTATCAAAAGCAAAGAACAAGCACTCCAATTAACTAGTCTGGTTCTAAGTTAAAGAAACCAAAAGAAGACTAAAATTTACAAAAACAAAAAAAGGAGTTTTTTTTTGCTTCTTTTTTTGGTGTTTTTCTATCCTAGATTTAAAGAAAGAGGAACACCCAACAAAAACAGAGGCCTCTTTTCCAGCCTAGACCAATTAAACGAAACTAGAAATGCAAACAAAGAATTGAGAAACAAACCAAAGGATCTACAAAAAGGAACCCTCGGCCCGATTTAAGCAAGGAACCTATGAGAAAGAAAAAAAACGCCTTCTCAGAAAAAGCAGAGAAAATCTGGATCTCGATTCTGAAACATCCGGCTTCTACCATCTTCTAGCTAACCACCCAAAACCACTCCCCACAAAAACCCTGTCCATGATAATACACCATTAACGCCCCTCCAAGATAAAACCTTGGAAACCAGATGATAACAGAATGGGATTCAGAGAAGCGGGATACAGAGGGGGGAAGTGAAGCGTGACAACCACAAACACTCCACTCAGAAGAGAGAGAAAAACTCACAGACACTCGGATTCTTTTTTTCCTGTCCTTCGCTCTCGCTCACTCTCCACAAAGCTCACCGTCAACCTCTGCTTTTATACACGAAGAGGCCCATTGTTTCCTCCCTCCACTTTACCTCTTCGGCGCCTTGTGAAATTACCCTTCCGCCCTTTCCCTTCTCGAGGCGTGCGTGCGCGCACCCTACGGTCCACACCCTTTCTCCTTACACAAAAATCACCATTGACCGCGATCCCACCAACCAGCGCCCGACACATGGCTCCTAAGTAGCCTCTTCCACGGACACCTGCTGGTTGAGAAAACGCCAGGTGTCCGTCTCTCGAAACGTGGCGCGAGGCAATTGGCGGACGGTTTGACGAGAGCGCGTTAAGGGGACCGGTGCTTCCGGTGCGGCGTGGGGATGCCGTCACGACGGGCGTGGTTTTAATTGCATTGATGAATGTGGTGGCAGCGGCGGGATTCGGGGGAGCGGCGAAGGAGAAAGCGGTCATTTGGGAGGGTGGGGCCCGGAATGTTCTAGGAGTGCGGGGAAGGAGAAAAGGCCAATGTGGACTGCGCATGTGAAGTGTGAACCGGAGCGCGCGCTGATCTCTCTTTCTCTGGAGGCGTGCCCTTTGTTGCCGATGGTTTGGTGAGGGGGCGTTAGGCGTGATTGCCTTTGCGACGCATTTTATAATCCCAACCTCATCATTTAGCTGCAATTACATACACGGTCCTCCTGATTTTTTAATTTTTTGATGTAGCTATAATTTCTCCAGTCTTTTCCTTTTCCATGAAATGAAAAATATTATATTAAAAATGTAATAATAGTGTTTCGCTCAGCGAAAAGAATTATTATTTGAGTTGCACCGTTATCTGATAATAGTGTAAAAGGTAAGTTATCTCAAGGGCATAGCGGAGTTGGTTAGACTACGAGCCTTTATGAAGCATGTTTTAGTTTGATTAGGCGTTATGCTCTTGTGTCTTAAGGTAGTAAGGTGTGACGTTCAAGTTGAAGGGTGCACTGTTGTATTATTGAACTGAGTGAACCGACAATCCTGCTACTGTGAAAAAATATGCTAGACGTGCCCAATTGGGTGAAATTTTTGAATTAGATCAGGCTACTTTGAAATCCGATGGTGTTTTTTGTAGTAGTCCAAGGGGTTGGTTCACTTTTAAACAGTTCAGGTTCTCGGAGGCAGGAGGAATCGAAGGGCCTTCGGGCTTCGCTTCAGGCGGTGGGATGGTCCTCTCGCTCATCCCAAATAGTAAAAAGTAAGTTTTTTCGGCAATCGCTAGAAAAAGCGAGACTTGTACACAAAAAATTGGAAATGCGAGGTTGCGGCGAGAGATAGAGTGAGGTGGTTGGGTTCAGACCCACGCGGTCTACGTGGCATGAGTTGAAGGAGTTGCCACTTGACCCACCGGGGGGCGTGGGGGTGCCCGCCATGAGTGAGGGCAAGAAATTCTCCTCTTTTTAAACGTTACGCTTCAGCCTGTCTCAAGAGAGAAAAAAAAAAGTTCAATGGTTCTTCACTTTTCCAGGATTTTAAAAAAAATCATAACGAGAATTTCTCCACAGTATGAAAAAGTTTCGCCACGATCGGATCTACCCTCCCCACAATCCATGGGCTACAATCAAAAGAGGTGCTTGAATGATACTTAAAAAAAGGCTAAGACCAAGTTTTGGGTGTAGAATCTGGATTTGCTTTTAAAATCAAGTTTTTCGGAGTATTATATGAGAAAAACTCATTGACAAATCCTGATTTTGTAAAAAGAAGCAAAAAAAAAAAAAAAGTTTTTGATACTCATTAAAACAACTAAGATGTGGGTGTCATCCAAACATTCAAGAGGTGTCGTTTGGGTGACACTTCAAAATCAGGTTTTGCCTCAAAAACTGAGATCCTAGAGTGTCTAGATGCTATCAAAATTAGGTCTGAAAACCCAATATTGATTGGTTTTTGTAAAAAAGAGTGAAAAACTTAATCCCTTTTAAATGATTCAAAAATCAGGTTTTGAATGTGCAACCCAAGCAAAAGAAACAAAATTTCTAAAACCCATTTAAAAATTTTATGAACGTACAAAATTTTTAAACTCAAACCTCACGTTTGGATTATGTTTAACAAAAAAATAGATGAAATTCCACTCTTTCATACGTCATGAAGTTGTTTTAAAAACAAATAATTTGTAGAAAAAAATCACCCAATCTTACACAACAAAGACCAAAATTTCGAAGGAAAGAAAAAAGTTGGCTCGGGAAGGTTCTGATTTTTTATTAGAACATTTATTTAACTTGGAGTGGACAAGGAAAATTTCGGCCTACGAATTTGTCAAAATATGTAACATGGCAAACGAGTCAAACCACCGATAGCTGAACCCAATACGATCTGGCGCAAACACAAACTGGAAAACTCCAACTCGTTTTCCCAAAACCGTTTGATCTTCATGCTCGTCATGTTTACGTCGGCAAAGATCTGTTCTCAATCAGCTCGACTTTATAGGCACCAATCAGTCATCAGTCAGCGAACCCGCCAATCGCCAATAGGTGTGAACACAAGCTGAGTCAAGCTCAAGTTCAATCAGCTTAAGCGTTCCAAAATAGCTCAACGGAACCAGCTCCAGATCGACTTGGTGGTAGCGTGTTGAGCTCAGCTCAACGGAACCAGCTTCAGATCGACTTGGTGGTAACGTGTTGAGCTCGAGCTCGTCTCGGTTAAGACTCGACAACTCGTTTGAATAGAATTGATATTCGTCGTTACGTGTTGAACTCGAGCTCAACTCGATTAACCTCAACAAACTCATTTGAATAGAATTGATATTCATCGCTACGTGTTGAGCTCGAGCTTGACTCGATTAAAGCTCGAGCTCGACTCGGCAGTTACATATTGAGCTCGAGCTTGACTCGATTAAAGCTCGAGCTTGACTCGGCAGTTACATGTTGAGCTCGAACTCAACTCGATTATTTGAACTAGTCGTCCCATGAACTCCAGCTCGACTCGTTAAGCAAATGATTCGAGTCGAACTCGTTCACGAGCCGAGCTTTAAGGAGTCAAGCTCGAGTAGCTCAACCAGTTGTTCACTTGTACCCGCCAACATCTTTTACTCTGACCCGACCCGAATCCAAATCCAGAAGCATGTCGTCTGTCCAAATTCAAAACGAAATTAAATGTTTTTTAGTACTTTGTAATTGAAATTTTTGAAAAGTTACCAAGTTGACAAATGGGTCATCAATTTGAAACTCAAGAGATCTTTTCGTTTTCATTCTCAATTTGAATTTTGTAGGTCCTATTCTTTTAAATTGTAAACGATAGCATGCATGACACTCAAGTTGAAAGGTGTACCTTCATTCTCAAGTAACCCTAGACCCTGAAAGTAGGGACACGGGGTTGAAAGGGGACTTTCACCTCCCGCTTACCACCTAATGACTTTTTTTTTTTGTTTTTACAGTATAAAGTATAAACTATAAGTTAAAAGTCTAAGTTAGATGTATCCTCCAAACGGGCAACTTGACTTTGAAGTGACTTTTAGCCTACCATGTATTGGATTGGAGCTTCTCCCTTTTTAAAAGTTAGGGTTAGGTAAATACCTAAGTTTTGTAGTTTAAGTTTATGGATATAAAAAATAAGAGGATAATGGAGTGAAGTTGGTGTTTATTTTCTTAAGCAGCGTTTGAACCGGTTGGAACGTATTATCATGATTTGTATATCCGACCCCTTGATACTTAAGACTTTCGTCATCTCCAGATTCATCATCATCATCCTCCACCGGTGGCCATTGGCTGCCGGCAGCCGGATTGATAGGTCATTGAAACCGACCGCGGGCGAGGCGAGGCTGCCAATTCAATGAATCGACCCATCTAGTAATTCATCTGTCGGCCATGAATTGACAAAGAAAACATTATTATATTTATGATAAAACTACTTGAAAATATAAACGATTTGATCATATGAAAATCTTAAAAGTATTTCAAACTTAATTAGCTGAAACAGTGGACAACAAATTTGAATCAAAGCAAAATTCTCTCTTCTTCCTGCAACTGATCGCACCAACCATGCAAAAGAGTTCTAAGATAAACTTTCTGACAGTTAGTCATAAATTTCCTTGGATCGACCAAGCATAACTTGTCTTCAAGCTTCGGCTGCAATTTCCGCACGGTGTTCTGCTCCCATCTTTTCATTTCTGTGGTCCTTCGAATGAATTTGGAGAATAAAAGTGTTCGATTGGCAAAATTCCAAGCGGCATCTCCAAAGATGACAAACTTGACAATGGCGTCTGAAATTGACAACTCCTGTTTTGGTTGCAACTAGTGACAAAAAGAAAGTTGGCCCCAACTTGAAAACCCACTGAATTATTTCAACACCGATGACAAATATAAACTAATTAAAATTAATATACGGTGGAGATAATCGAAGGTGCATACACAGAAGAATTCAAATTTGCTAGATGTCTGATGTTGCCCAATAACTAAAAATCAGTATAAACATTGATTAATGCTCCTATGGTAACAGTTTCTTGAAGAACATATATGCTTTATAAAAAAAGAACAAAAGCTGCCTTCCACTATAATCAGCCTACCAGAAAATTGAACAACTTGATAGTTTTGATCCACAAAACAGTGGAAATTTTATCTATTGAATAGGAGTTTTACCAAGTGAAGCCGTACAGCAGCAAGACCCTAGCTGGAACCCCACCTGGGTAGTGCCTGGTTCAGGTCCAGGTCATTGGTGGGTCAGCCCCCTGACTCGATCTGGGCTCCAGCCCCTGACATATGTGCTGGAAGATACCAGTAAGCTTGTTGGAGCTGACCGGGGCTAGCTGGGGGCTGCTGTGACAGAACAGCAGCCCGTCCCTGTCCTCTCCTCCTGTGAAGTTGGCAGATTTTTCTGTCCCTGTTCTCAGTTTTCCGGAGGTTAGTCATGTAGCCTTGAAAAAACCATGCCACCTTCCTCTTGTTCTAGAAAAAGTATGAATTATACATGTCTCGAACCACTGATATCTTGAAAAATAGAGTTCCAGGTTTCCTAAGTTTCCATATCTCAGTAAAAGGAGCTCCGGTTCTTCAATCGGGAGCTCTGTTAAGGGCAGATTCTCTTTGCAGATTTTGAATTTTGAGAATTTCAGGACAACAGAAGAGGCTTCTAGCCAGTCCAACTACATGTTTATCAACTAAGTTGCTTTGTAAGATGTAGCCGCTAACGTCTCCATCTTCTGCCATAAGAAGAGATTGCGTCAAACACGTAACTTTCAGTCGTTTTGTCCAGCAGCCATGAACGCACTGGCCAGAAGGCAACCCAGTTGCTGCCATTAATACGGCCCTTGTTCTTTCTCACCTGCAAGGATGAGAAGCCAAGGTATCACCTTTCTCGCCGATGGGGCCCATGCACATGCTAACATCACGAAGATGTGAGAAAAGAGCCGTCCTTGTAAGGAACTGCAATTGGAAAATCAATGAAAGAAAGTTGCTTCTCACCTACTTCCTTTTCCTCGGGGAGGTTTTCTTATTACATTGACTTGGTTTGTGCTTAGATTGTGAATTTAAGATCAGACATTCTTTTTCTTTCTAATCTTAAGTTGATCTTTTGCTAACATAAAAGAGTGAATGGAGATCTCATGTGTAAATTTTGCCTCAGGTACTTTAAGATCAATCTTTCACCACATCATTAAGAGTTGAGATGCAAAAAAATACCCATTAAAGTTTTTTTTTTTTTCAGTTGAGATCATGAGGGAAAGAAGATCATCCATAAGACGACATCTATATATCATCATTTTCAATGACAGCTTGCTGAGTATGTGTATCTTAAGCCATTGCAATCATATCAACTTTTTCCTTTTGAATGGATTGTAAGGAAAATTCAGAACGCTTTATGGCATTGCCTTGCGCAGGGAGAGATGCTCATAAGATCAGCGTGTGTGAAGAGTGACATTTAGTTTTTATGGGATTTCAAGTTTCAACAATGACAGGCGGTGGGCAGCAAAGACCCACCACATTAACGCGAGGACTTTGAATCGTTTGAGATGAGGCGAACTTGGTCTGCCAGAGATGGGTTCACAGACGGCTTCCATCTCTGCAACGCAAAATTGATGAGCTGGTCTCTTTCTAAGCGACCCATGTCGGTAGCTTTTCTGGTTGGTTGATGGCCCCAAGAGCCCAAAATCCATTAATTTTCCGGTCGGCCGTCTGTGAACCCATTAACTGAATATATCATTTTGTGTTTTTCTAAAATTAGTCCTTAGATTTTTTGGCATTCGATCAAGAACCCAAGTTGCAGGGCTAGGATTTTTTTTAGAGGCGAGTCAAACAGTCCAACCTCGGTAGGGCCAGATTGAACCTAAATCTAAAAAATATATTACACAATTAATTTTTTTTAATTTTTTCAATGTATTTTTTTTTTCAAATAGTTGGGTTGGGGCCATGGCCTCCCTCCTTTTGCCCCTGTCACAAAAAACTCTTTTTATTGAAAAAAATATGTATAAAACGTGATAAATAAGTCAATAATTTAAAACTTAAAAAAAAACGTAAAGACTAAAACAGTGAGTTTCTTCACTTTTTTTTTTCGCTTTTCCCATTCTTTTAATTTGGGACTTTTTTTCATGTTTATCAATGTCAAACTGCTTGTTTTCACTTTCTAGTTTTTATTGCTTATATACTTTTTCTCAAGGGATTCGGAATATCGATTTCATACCCCCCAGAGTCTATCCAACTTTATGAAGCTTCTGCCCAACCATAAGAGGAAGGGAAAAAGGAAAAGCTGTGAAAAGAAATGCCAGTACTGACAATGTCTGCACATATAGCTGAGAGGCACTAATCTATGCTCTAATTTGAAGATATTAAAAAGCAACCAATATGAAATAAATATTAGTTATGAGGTATTAATATACAAACAAGCAACTTTATGGGTCTGTGTGGGCAATTGCTCACACAAGCCGACATGTGCCTTTGGGATCAATCTGTTGGTGCCCAAGATGGAGTCACATGTGGGCTTGTATGGGAAGCCAGTAGCGGAGCTAAGTGTGGGCTACTGCCCACACAAGCCAACACCAATCTCTGAAAACTTTTATTATGAGGGAGTTGGATTTGGGTCCAGCCAAATGTCACAGTCACCAAACTCACGTCTAAGCACCAAACCCAATTAAAGAGTTATGCATCTTCCATAAATTTTTCTCCGCCCCCACACTTAAAAAAAGAAGGCACGGGCATGCCTTCCATAAATAGATGAACTCCAAGTACTGACAAACAAAGACTCTGCTTTTTGACCCTCACCAGTCTCCTTCTAGTCAAAAGTGGAGGAAAAGAGGAACCCAGTGACATTGGTTTCCACAATGCAACAGCGACGACGAGCAGCGAAGAAAGAAAGACTGCAAAAACAGAGAGTTGATCTAAGGGAAGGTGTTTGATTAGCCTGGATTCGAGATCCCAGGGTTCTACCAACGTGTAGATTTTAGAACTACGGATTTAAGATTCCTTTTGTGTATCAAATTCATGAATCTTTAGTGATTAGAAGAGGAGATTTTGACTTTAGATCCACAGGTTACATATTTTAAAGATCACGAGATTTAATACCCTGATATTTGAGACCGGATTAGTTACATGCAACATGCATGGCTAAAGGGTTAGCATAGTCATTTGTATTTCAAGCATTGTGAGGTTCAAGTCCTATTAAATCGCCACTTGAAGCTATAGATGCATAAGTTAAAGTTGAGGAAATTCAATTAGGAAGCTTTTGATTACTCCAGATATGAGATCTGAGAATCTGATCCAATGTGGGATCCCATCTTAACAAATCATGCTTCTAGCAATCATGAATGAAGATCCTCATGATCTCAAAGTTCATCCATTTAAGATCCATGAACTAATTGAATACAAGAATCACAAACGCATGTTACAACTTGTGAAAATAATCTATTAACCTTGCTAAAAAGCAACGGTCTGAAATCTTGAATGGAAAGAGAGAGAGAGAGTTGCGTTGCAAGGAAGCAACCTGACTCATTCCGCGTTTTTCCAACTTGACAAAGGCCTTTCTTGACGTGGAGCTCAGTGAACCGTGGGGCCGTTGGAGCCCATTAAGGTGGAAAAGTGAGGACCGCGTGGGTCAGCATCTTTCTGCAACTACAAGCGACCAGAAACCTGAAACAAATGCATACAGATTTCAAGGGAATGTGGACAGCTCACTCCTTCATATATTGTTACCAAAAATTCTGACAGCACTCTTCATTCTTTATCATCGTCCTTCTTCATATCTCACAAAAAATAATCCCAAGTTGTTCTGCCTTTTTAAGCTTTGCAGATTCTCATGCGATGCCAAAGCGGAAGATCTGCCGCGGGCCCAACCCCGATTCAGACTCTCAAAGTCCTTTGATGGCCAATTTCTTTTCCCTTTTTCTTCTCAAGGGAAAAGGGCGGATGTCAAGTTTTTTTCGTCACAAGTTGGCGAATGCAATGAGGCACATAGGCCGAAGTTCCAGTGAGCAGCTTGTATTCTTCTTTTAAAATACCAAGTCACAGTTGTCTTGCTTAATGGATCCCATGTGGGTAGCTGCAAGCAGTAGTGTACTCTCTAGCAGGAACTGGCATCCACCAGCCCACAGCCTTAAATGGATCAACAATATATTCACAATCAGTTCCTCTCCCTACCAAGAAACACATCATTAATGCCCCATCAATAAAATGATGGGTACATTTAGATCGGTTTAGGAGTGTGATTTGGCAGATAATGTGATCTGCTCGATGATACTACTGCTGGAGACAACCTCTCCAAGAAACTTGCACCAGAAGTAGCTTTTACAGTTTCCAAGATTCTACTGTCTTGTATAAGCAACAACATTTGGATACCATCGAAGGCAAGGCAAAGATTGCAGAACTCCCTGGTCAGGAAATCAACAAGATACCGTTTGATGGCGTCTAAGGGAAACTGGCGTCCTGGTTTGCGAATTCACCGTAGAGGTCGCAGTGGTTGCTCCGTTTTGAGAACAGTGACTGGTATACTCACAGTGGAAAAGGAACAAGTCTTACAACTCATGTTTCTTATTATTTAATCCAAACTTCAAGCTCCCATTGTAGGAATTTTACTATAAAATAACACGTTGCATGAATTGAGTGTGCACCAATGTACATTTATATGTTTACATACAGAATGTGCCCATGCCTGCACATGTGCATACACACAGTTGCAAGATCACATGCGTCAAAACTAAAACATGAAAATGAAAATTTATAAAGAAGACCCGGCAAGCCACAGTAAAGCCCACATCATTCCTTTTCAGCACCAAAAGGTGCTGCCGTTCTTTCCAAATCATAAAATGAAATCATTTAAGTAAAAGCATGGTTTAGAAAGACTAATGCAAACAAAAAAACTGGGCCACAAAAAGTATCTTACTCAGGCGCCTGAGTTTGAGATCATTAAGGTGCTCAAACACATTACTGCAGGATTTGGAGATCATTTGTCTTCAATCTGTTTTGTGTCACTCAAAAAGTTGTCCTCCAGACAGTTTTCATTATGCTTTGTCAGTTCTTTCCATACAACTGTAGCTTTTTGCGTTTTTAATTTTAATTTTAATTTCCTACTGCATCTCGGCATCCCTCCTTTTCAATAAGCACATGAGGAGTTCTAAGCACGTATTAGTTCACTTTCAATACAATACTCATTCCTGTATATATCAGACAAGTCCCTAAATTTCTCATTTATTCGTTTGTCAGAAACGAGGATAAACAATTCAATGGTGAAACTCAAGTTTCTTGATTTTTGTCCAGTTTAGACTAGTGCTTCTTAATTTTGCTAAAAAAGGAAAAAGAAGAAACGTTGATGCTCATGAAGCTTGGAAGTGTATCATCACTAGGGAAAGTAAATATGCATCCTTATCTGATGCACCCAAATAAAAAAAAAAATATTTACTTGATGTATAGGCGGGAACTGCAACTATTTACAGAGAGGCAGACAAGATAGAAAACACAGACAAGTTTATGTAACATTGTCTTCTTGATCTGCTCGTACTTCCTCTCCTCTCGTTGATTTTATCAATATCATCATCTCAAAAATTATGGAGAAACCAGAACAATAGGAACCCATAAAGTGCTCAGTTACGAATATTTTTCAACCTCGTTGAACCCAAAAATGCATCTGAGACTGATCCGACATAACCACTTGGTGCGAATTCAATTAGGATTCCCACCTGCCAATGATGCTGTGACAGGTATAGAAAATGGTTCTAAAAAATGGTCAACAAACAAAACATGATCAAAAGTCATAAAACAAGTGGTACCTTGTTCATGATAGAATGCAACAACTCCCGGGTGATTGGCAAGTGTACATATTATGTTTTATGCCTCTGCAGCTGGTGGACTCAACTGCAGCCAAAGGAACCATACCGAATGCACATTCTTAAGGTAGAACCATCTTATCAATGACAGCATTGGAATATAAGTAATGATCGCATTTAATTCTAACGTTGGCATGAGGAGGAGAAATCACTAACTGCCTCAAGTTTTACTGAGCAGGACTTCTTGCTGAAACCCAGCTCAAAATGCATAGTAATAGTTAGTAATCGATATTATACCCATTTACGCATAGCAAGTACTGGTTGTTATTTCACTTACCAAAATCATGAACAAGAAGGATATATAGACAAAGGCAATAGCAGCAACTTTTGATCAAATTGTGCAAGCAACTTACGAAAAGCAGCTAATGCATAAAGTTAGCACCACGAAAAGTTTCAGTCCCAATAAGAAGGGAAAGGACCCATTGTTGGAAAGTATTCAGTCTGTTTGGTGACTAAAATTTGAAGGCTAATCAGCGTTGCTTCCAGAGCAGGAAATAAGCATGAAATTGTCATCAAAACAAATGCTAAAAAGGAACTCATAGGAGTTGAAGCTCAAAACCTAAGTTCCTCTATAGGAAGTATTGCACAGTATACAAAGAAAACGCCTGTAAAATATGTGTTAGAAGAAATTGTCTGATTTCACAAAAATGAGTTATGAGGTCGTGTTCAGGTACCATTGTTTTTTCTTAACATGATATCAAAAGTTCAATGCATATATATGTTGTTTAATATAATATAGAAACTATGTTACTAATAATATTATAGAAACTATGTTATAGAAATGGTATGTAATCTACAAAGATCTAAGAGGTTGTGTCATAAAGCAGCAATAAAGACTGGGAGATTGCTAAGACGAGCTAGAAGTCAACAAAGAAAGATTCCAACATTGTTTGCATCCCAAAATTTTCATTGGTTTTGGAGTGCTCCAGAAAAATAAGGTTTTTGTTTTAAAATAGGAAAGAAAGGGACTCGCCCATCGGTACGAGGGTCGACCGTTCCCGGCGCCTTTACCGGGGGTAATCAACCCAAGGGCTATGTTTATCATTGATGCATTTTGTTTTAACTTAAACATCTTTTTTTTATTCT
>JAANDH010000001.1:1237380-1280369 GCA_011799765.1 Nymphaea thermarum | reverse complement strand
GTATTTTGGATTTAATTTGGATCTAAAATTTGTATTTTGGATTTAATTTGGATCTAAAATTTGTATTTTGGATTTAATTTGGATCTAAGAGTTGTATTTTGGATTTAATTTGGATCTAAGAGTTGTATTTTGGATTTGAATCTTGTGCCTAAATTTGACTTTCGCACTTGGATAAAACATCAGTCTTTTGAAAAAATTTAGGGTGATTACAAACATCATGTGGAAAAACTTATATATCTGACAGTCACTTATCCTGATATTTCCTATGTAATCAATGTCATAAGTAGATACGTGCAGAGTCCAAGAGTGTCAGACATGAATGCAGCTGATTGTATACTACGTTATATTAAAGGATCTCATGTTCAAAGCCTCTTTTACAAAAGGAATGGCCTCTAGATATCATGGGATTCATAGACGCAGACTGGGCTGGTGATATCAGTGACAGAAGATCCATAACTAGATACTGCATATTTGTTGAAGGGAACATAATGGCATGAAAAAGCAAAAAGCAGAGAGCTGTAGCTCGATCTGGTGTGGAGGCTGAAGGTGGTTAAGAACATTCCTTGT
This sequence comes from Nymphaea thermarum, assembly GCA_011799765.1. Taxonomy (NCBI): domain Eukaryota; kingdom Viridiplantae; phylum Streptophyta; class Magnoliopsida; order Nymphaeales; family Nymphaeaceae; genus Nymphaea; species Nymphaea thermarum. The sequence goes on along the minus strand of JAANDH010000001.1, from coordinate 1,279,802 downwards.
TGATTGTAATATTAAATGTTGTTAAACTTACGAAAAGGACACTTAGGATTTTCATCCTCAATTGCGTTATTTGATGCAGCAAATTTGAGACAATTGTGAACTCCTTCTAAATATTCTACACTGGACCTATAAGAAACAATTACAAATTACGTTAATTATTTATAATGAAACCTATATCACAATCCTAATTTAAATAAAATAAACTCAGTTACTACATTACCCTTTTTAGTTATCCAACAGCCATCTTTCATGGCACCTAATGATAGTGAAGGTACTAAATTGTGTTAAAAAGGGACAGAAATATGTAACACGTTTGATTGAAGTACTTGTGTTCAAAATTTGTTAACATTCATCAATGCGTGACGTACAACATATTTAGAAACAGAAAAATACTGACGAGCAGAGAAATGCCATCAGAAAATAGAGATGAGATAGTTGAACTATACTGTTCCTTAGACATATAAAACAGTGCATATGCAAGGTTATCATTTAAAGCTTAATAAGCTTGATCTTCATAAAATAAACTCAGTTACTACTTCACCTTTTTTAATTATCCAACTGCCATCTTCCATGACACCTAATGATAGGGAAGGTACTAAATTGTGTTAAAAAAAGGTCAACAATGTGTTATTCATAATATGTTAACATCCATCAATGCTTGATGTATAGCATATTTAGAAACAGAAAAAGTACTGATGACCAGAGAAATGGCATCAGAAAATAGAGATGAGATAACCGAAGTATATTGTTCCTTAGACATATAAAACACTGCATATGCAAGGTTATCATTTAAAGTTTAATAAGCTTGATCTTTATATGTTATCAATTAACAGAAATTTAAAACAAGACAGTAAGTTGAACTTGCATCTCTACTTGATGTGAAATGGTTTCTGGAAAGGTGAATTTTAACATTTGGGAAACAGTTTTCCAGGAACCCAATTTCCTATATGGACAGGGTGTTTTAAAGTACGCAAGGTGGGCTAGGTAGACTGAAACCAAATTGCACTACGTAGGCAAAGCGAGTGAAAAGTGTTAAATGGGAAGGCTAAGCAAGATTTATTTCTGTCACAGCCCATCCACTGGTCCGTGCACAAATAATAACTCAAACAGTACAAAGTAGACAACAAGAGAACATTCGAAGTATGAAGATTTAATCATGAAAGGATTACATATGCACCTTCATCAAATAAAATCTCAACAGAGATATTCTTGAGCTTTTATATTTTTAAGTTTCTTATATTTCTGCCTTGGATTCTCCAAAAAGATTTCCTGAAGATATTTGAAGAAAATTAAAAAAGATATTTGAAACCACCAGTGAATAGCATACGCTAAGGACACTCTTTTCATGAATTAGGTAACTTGTCACTTATATAACTCTGAATCTCAACTTACCCACACCCAGCTAAGATCCACCCTCTGGTTTATTGAGGGAGTGAAGAAAAACAGAGGACCAATATGCAGAGCAGCTGGATTCTGGAAAAGTGAAGACCAAAGAAACAGATTACTGTAAATGCTTCTAGAGAAACTGGAGAATATTAGGCAGAGATTCTGGATTTTTGGAAGGCAGGAACCTGAGAAAAATATCAGTAAAGTTCACAATTTAAATATCCTACTGATGATGTGATCCTGGTGTCAAACTTCATAAGGTTCCTTTCTTCTTAAGTGTAGGCTCTGCGTTGAATGATGCACAGTTGGATCGCGTTTCTTATGACAAGGTTCATTCCCTCCAGTAGAGAATAGAGATTACACTAGAAGTGCCTAATGTTGATCTCATTGCCAATATGGTCTACTGGGAGTTTCCACAAACACATAGCACACAGATACCGATCACTTGTCCATATTGTGGGCCTATCAATCTGGAGATTTGTGAAGGGACTGGAAGGACAAAACATTGACTATGGTTTTTCTCAAGTTGGATCTCTTAGAATAAAACAGGAGAGATTCTGGATTGTCGAGACAAAAAGCTGCTATTTTCATTGTTTATTTATTGTGCCTGATTTATTTCTTACACTTTTGTTTAACATTTGATAGGATAGACTCTTACTTTTATGCAGGTGTATTAACAAAAAAAAAAATAGGGAATACAATTGCGCATAACCTCCATCTCTTTCTTCCTCGTAAGCAAAGTTATTGAAGCCGATGCCACATTGAGAGAAACATTAGTGTTAAGTGTACTCTCAAGATGCTAAAAAGTTGAAGCCTATAATGTGTATGGAACCTTCCTGATGGCAACTGTCATGGCAATTTTCATTGGTAATTGACGGTATGACTAGGATATTTATCCTTCACTCATGCTGGAAATGCTGATGTCTTTTTCTGTTGGCTATTTCTTTATGGATTGGCTGATAGCAACTTGCAAAGAAAAGTTGAGCAGTCTCTTCTGCCAAATGTAGGCGATCACGTTTGAGGGTTCAAAATTCTAGGCAGCCATCCTGGACCTAGCAGCACTACAAAGCTTATACTGAATGTTGAATCTGCGCATATATATTCTAATTACTTTCTTGGTTACTGTATTGATCTATTCTTTCTAGGATTAGACCATGGTTTATGTTACAGGGGCACGAAAGGATAGGGGTCTTACAGTTTACCTCTATATTGTGGTGTCATGCAGTATACTATAAGAACTTGAAAGATGAACCAGATTAAGGTACTATAACAACTTGAAAGATAAACCAGCTTGAATGTAACTTTTCAGTGATTCCTTTATAGTGCCTTCTGCAGCGAATTTTCTGAGCATATAGAGTGGCCCATGAATTCTACGTTCTCAATTTTATGGCCTCTGGTAACATGCTAGATTTCTTACATTAGTTTGGCAAATTTGCACCCCTATATTTCACATTTCTATAACTCTAGTGGTAGACTAAAATTTCTATGTATCCGGTAAACTTATGAAGTCTTTGCAGGACTTTTTACCTGTTAAAGGCAGTATTAAGTTACATGATTGAGTTGCTTGGACTACTCTTATCGTGAGGTTCAGAGTTCAATCTTCAAGTGTGCAATTATTGTAACTTTAGCTTGCCTTCAAACAGCATATGGCTCCTGATTCTTGTCCTGTGTGTTATAGATGTTACAGATGGTGCTGGATGGAAGGGTACAGGGACAGGGAAGGCTCTTGATATTGATGGTTCTGCAGAGCTGGGCCAGGGTGACACTAATTATGAGAGTCACGAAGTACTTTTCCTCTCACTCTCTCTCTCTCTATTTGTCTTGCCATGAAGCAACCAATGCATAGTCAAATTTTGGCAATTTTATAGTTATTTGTAAAAAAACTGCCGTTGGCGTCTGTTTGGAGAAAATTCATTACAGCTTATTTCTTGAGGTAGACCTCAAAAGGACTTGCATTTTATCTTGTGACATGAAAGTTAGCATTTGTTTGAAGATGAGAGCAAATCGATGGTGCATTGAGCTGCTTGAAGCATGAACTTGGCACAGACAGTTGAAGAGGTAGAGTGCCAAGTACAAGCTCTGCCATAACCTGTGGTCTATACCGCTGTATCACTTTGCTGGTCTAAGTAAAGTTTGAGCAACTATCATGTCTAATTGATGCCTTCAGATCGTGAGTGAGGCATTTGTTTCAGACGCCTATTTCTCGATTCCTTTGACATCAGCTCCAGATGTTGTTTCTTGCCACCTATACAGCGAGAAACACAGGGATGCCTATCAAAGCTAGATCCAGAATCTCAATTCAAATATCAAATGTGAGCTGGGTGCTGCAGGATGTCTGTTGTATTGGCTAGAAGATGATATTAACACTATTCATGCATGGCCTGCAATTCCCAAAATTATGAACCCACTCTATAAAAAAAGGATTAATCTATGCACTTCCAATAGTCACAAATATCCTATTTGCATTTTAAGCAACAAGGTTTTTCTTGGATATAATAACGCGAACTTTAAAAAGGTTTTTCTTGGATATAATAACGCGAACTTTAAAAAAATGAGAAAAAAAAGGGTAAAATTTTAAAATATTTAAATAATCTAAAAAATTAGGGAACAACAAAGGAGAAACTAATAAGACAACATCAAAAAGTAAGAAGATAATCAACAAATAAAAATTAGAAAATGGAAACAAGTAGTTTGGCACTAAAAAATGCGAAAAAGAGCACCTAAAATGAAAAAAAACGTGTTTTTTTTTGCATTTAAAGAAAAACATTCTTTTGCTGTTTTAGTCTGCGGACTTATTTTTACTATTTGAATGCGTTTTTTTTTTCTTAAAAAACACTTTTTTTTGTGACTATGCAGGCATCCATAACGGTATGGATTATTCTTTTTCCTAAGGTTACTGCCACAGATAGCCAAACATAAAAACATGTGTCCATAGTACAGTCTCGTGTATATATTCAGCCGTTCACATATTATGGATTCAGCTGCATGTCCTAAATAGTATTTTTGATTGCCATTATGAAAAGGTCGCACTAACAACTTACAGAGCCACGAAAGGATTGGAATGCCATTCATAGAACAAGGATAAGAAGTCTTATTAAGTTATTACATAGCACAAAATATGTCTGCGTTCATATATACAAGCATCTAGAGTCGCCAATAAGGAAACGAAAAGCACTCACAAGGGATTTTTAGATAAAAGCACATGCATATATCATGACATTTCCTTTTAGCACTCGATCATTCAAAGCCCATCCCAATTTTTTCTTTCATGATTCAAGATTGAAGGATCTTAATCATATTGTTGGGGAACATTCTCGGAACGAATTTATCGACCACAATTTTCACATCTCAAAATGACGTTTCGCTTACGCATTCCATCAAACAACTTATGAACAAGACAGCTAGCTGAAATCTTATACGAAATCCTCACGTAAGCACAACACAACTGATAGAACCTTTGATCCACCAAAAAAGCCTCCCCGCGTGTTGTCACCTCCACTTGGTTTAATTTCTTTGTAAGAGAGTTTTCGGCGGTGGCAAATAGAAGGCAAAGAAATCGGGGGCCTTCCTGCGGCGCTGACGTTCCATCCCTAATGGGAAAACCGTTCGATTTGCTAGCGTCGTATGAACTTCATCAACGCCGCTGCGTGGCTTCATACAAACTTTCACGGCCGTCGTTGACGGTGTGAGCGTGTTTCCATTGATGGGCATCTTCGGCGTAATGGCACAGGAAAAAGAAGTCACAATGAAAGGAAAATCATGTTTTCCTGCACGTACAGACAGGATCTTATAAGTAACTTAAAATTAACGGTCTACATTTTTCAGCTTGTAAGATCCTAATTACACATAGAAAAGAAAAAAAACACGAATTTTATGTCATTTTTTAATGCATTTGGGTATGAAAAATTCTTCAAACGAAATGGTTATAAATATTAAAAAAACTTATTAGTATACATCAGAGTCTTCTTATGGGTAAAAATTTCCCATTGACAACCTTAGGTCAGATTCAAATATTAGGCCATGTGAAAAGCAAAATGTTTATGTGTCCAAATATTCAAGAATAAAAGGATGAATTTGGGAAGCTTAAACAAGAAACGATGGATGAGGAAACCCTTGTATCCCTTTTTTTATCCATTGTAATGAGTAAGCAAGTGCTACTTTAATATTTTCCTTGTTTAGAATTTGTTAATTTTTGGTTTTCAGTAGTAACTCCAACAAAGCTGGCCATTTTTTTATGAAACTTTTTGCGCGGATATCGTGATGGATCAGGGGTGGAGCCAAGATTTTTTCTATGGTCGGGTCAAGACGATTCGAGGGTCGGGCCAAAAGGAGCAACCGATCGGGCCAAGCTAAAAAAATTTGATTTTTTCAATGTAATTTTTTTTTTCCTGTGCTTACCTGGACTCATGGCCCGGGCAGCCCCCCCTCCCTCTGCCCTGGGATTTAGTCAATCCTCATTGAAGTCTAGTTTATCCAGTGATTCTTCTTTTAAAGAGTAAGTCAACACGACTTTAAGAAACAAGCGACCTTGTTTCAAGTCAATAGGAATCTATCTTAGCTTTTAATTCAAAAGACAAAATTGCAACTATTTCATGAAAGAGATCATGGGTCTTGTTTGTTTGCAATAAGTGTAAGGTTTGTCCTGGTCAAGCAAGCCCATTGACCAACCTTTAAATAGCCAAATAAAATATATTACACGGCTTAGCAAGAAGTTGGCAGCAGCCACCAGTGACCCCAAAAAAAAAAAAAGCAGCACTTGCATTTTACATTCACCTTTGAATGTAAAATGTTAAAACAATTTGAGTCTAGGCACCAAACAACCATCACATAATAACAATAGAAAAGAAATGCGTTTAAAACGTTAAAACAAGTCAGCTGAATAAAACGTGAAAACACATTTTTTTAAAACATCAAAATATAAAAAAACAGGTTTTATTATGTGTTTTCCCTTCTTACATTTTTTCATGTTTTATCAAGTTTTTTTTGGCAGTTTTTAGTTACCAAATTTTCATTTTTATGTTTTTGCATTTTATTATTACAATTTTGGCCACCTTTCTTTTTCTTGCCGAAAGATTAATTGTTTTAAAATTTGCCAATTTTTTTTTGTTTTTTTTCTCGTAAAATAAGTTTGTTGTTTTATACCCATACAAAATCTAGAACTTTAGAACCCGAAAATGACATTTGTAGTTATGAAAGATGGATAGGCAAAGAAAACTAAGCTTAAGACTTCCATAAATTCTCCATAGTGCTTCTTTTTTTCTTTTAAGTGGACTTGCGTGTCACATAATAACAATTCCAATGAGATCTTTCATTGTTTATAATTACTTTATTTACATTTTTTTTTTCTTTTCGCGTCAGATGTCTGCTAGGAATTAGACTTTGCTTCTTGTGTGCCCCAAAGGTACTCCTGAATTTAAAATAATAAAAAAAACTCGAACAAGCAAAAGCTGAGCATCCCAAAGCCCTTGCCTTGCCTGAAAGACAGACAGATAATTCACAGCTACAATTTCCAATTTAGGCATGCGTTTAAACATGACAAGAGAAGATATCTACTTCTTCACAGAAAAAAAATAGAAAAATTAAAGTGAATCAAGTAGTGCAAACAGAAGTTATAGCAAAGGAGGATCGGACCAGCCAGGCCCTAACCTTACATGAAATAATTACTGCTACCAATCCCAGGAGAACCAAACCAATCACTGCCATTATCAAGACCTTCAACCAGGGAAGTAAAAGGCCGCTCTGTTAGTTTCCCTGCTGCATTTTCATCAGTGCACTTCGAAAACTTCACTAGATTGATCAAAGACGATGATCCATGATGATGTTCCGCAAACTGCCCCTCGTTGCGGTCTCATAGCATTCACCTGTGTTTGATGATATGATGCTAGAAGAAGGAAACTGAAGCACAAGTTGGTCAAAGTCCTGATCATCCTCGATAACCTGATTTTGGAGTTCCAACGCTTCTAGAGGTGAGTCTCCATTAAGAAATTTAACCACTTGCTGCATGCTTGGCCTTGCCTCTGGTGCAGCCTGCGAACAGTGCAGACCAAGTTTCAGCACTAGCTCTGCTTCCTCCTCTACGTAGTCCATCCCAAGCCTCTTATCCACCGCACTCAATATTCGTCCTTCCTTCCAAAGGGAAAGCACCAAGTTCACCAGAAGAACCTCTTCACTAGCTCTTCCTGTACCAACGGGTCTTCTCCCACAGGCCACTTCGAGAAGCAGAGCACCATAAGAGAAGACATCGGAGCTTGTTGTAGCCTTGTACGTGGAAGAAAGCTCAGGTGCCATGTAACCTACAGTCCCAACTATATGCGTCGTTTTAGCATTGGTTCCATAATCATAGAGCCTTGCAAGCCCAAAATCACCCAGCTTCCCGTTCATCGCAGCATCCAGCAGAACGTTGCTTGCTTTCACATCTCTGTGCACAACAATTTGCTCCCATTCTTCATGCAAATACAGCAGACTGGAAGCAATTCCTTTGAGAATCTTGAACCTTTCTCCCCAACTGAGGCACCTCTTGTCCCCGAAAAGATGACTGTCTAGGCTCCCATTTGGCATGAGGTCATAGATTAGGAGTAGTTCTTCGCCTCGCCTGCACCACCCCTGCAATTGAACAAGGTTCTTGTGCCTCAACCTTCCCAAGGTTGATACTTCTGCAACAAATTCTTTCATCGCCTGTTCTGCACCGTGCGAGACTCTCTTGACTGCAACCTCCACCCCATTTCTGTGCAGCACCCCTTTGTAAACGCTGCCAAAACCTCCTTTACCTAATATCTTCTTTTCGTTGAAACCTTCTGTTGCTCTGTACACTTCCTTATACGGCAATCGATGTGGGTACTCCAGCTCCCATTCTTCTATTTTCTCATGGGTTAGCTTCCACCTTCTATATATTGCCCAAGATATGCCAGCCACTATGCAAACAAGCAGAAAAATTGGTATGGAAACATATGGAAAGAATCTAGATTTCCATATAGATGTGGATGCTGTAGGTATGGGAGGAAGTTGTGACAAGTCCAATTCTGGTGCTTGTCCATTGATCATGAAGCTCCATGCCAAGACGTAGTGCTCGCTTGCGATACCCTGTGTGCTCGCAGAGAACCCTGCGTACATATATTCAAGCAGAATAGGGGACAGATCTACACTATATGATATCAGCGGTCGCTTAGGCTTCTGGGGATGTGAAGGCAATGGAGCTATGGTCACATTAAGGAGATTCATGTGCCCATCATAGTCTATCCATGCTTGAATCAGCATCCTGCTGTCTAAGAGGACAGTCTCGTTCTTGCCGTCATCGGTGTAGTAAGATGCAGTACTTGAGGCCTTGGAGATCGGACTATCAATATCGACACCAACATGGTTCTCATCTATGTCATACAGAGATGGTGATAGAACTGTGTCGAATTCAACTGCAAATTTATGGTTGGAAGAGTTCCCAATGGCCGACGGATCGAACAGGCCAAGGTAGTGGCTTCCTTTGGCGTTGGAGAGGTTGGTGGAGGGAGCTATAACAAAAGCAAGGCCATGGCCACCTTGTTGTGGTGCTTTAGATACGATAGCAAATACGAAATGGGTGCTGAAAGATTGGGTTGTACCAGCCGGAGTAGTTTTGAATTGCAGAGCCTCAGGGCAGAACACGTGGCCCATGTAGCCCCAGTTTGGGGTAGGGGTGCTGTCGTTAGTCAGACGCAGGGCTCCTTTTTTGGTGATGATTGAAGCGTCAGATAGGATCAGGTTGGATTGGCGAAAGTTACGGAAAACAAAACTAGCGTTGATTGAAGCTGCAGGACAGCAAGGAAGAACGAGCAGAAGAAGAAGAAGAAGAAGAAGAAGATGAGGTGGAGGAAAGAACAGAAGGGACTTTGAACCTTCAACGGTCGGGCTTGAGGGCGCCATGACGACGAAAGCTGAAGTTACAAAAACTGTATTTGGATTTGGAATCTCGACTGTCATCAAAGCAATGAGATCTCGTATGAAACTGAAGGAGCATGTTGTCAGAGAAAAGCAAAGTATATAAGCAATGCCCGGAAGCCGGGTGCCATTAATATCGATACCGACCTAGTGTTGACCTTTTGCAAGGAGAACTGTTCAACTTTTCACTACAATTATCCAAGAACCGCGTGAACCATGGCAGCCACCTCTTGTCTCATCGTCGAGAGATGTTCATGCCAAACATTCTACGCACTCCCACGATCCATGAACCAATGGAGGCAGGACTTGGTAAGCTCTCTCTATCTCTCTCTCTTTCACAGACGCTTCAACTTTAATTTTTTTCTATTTTAATGCTGGAAAAGCAGTCTCAGGTCGTCGCCAGCCAACGGCAGTCCGAAAGAATCGCTTTCGCTCTCTTTCTCACTATGTGCAAAGTCAGTCGTCTGAAACCCTCTGCGTTAAAACTCTCGACACAGAGTCAGACCTTTGCTCGAACCCTCGGCATCGACGGGAAGCCGCCATAGCCACTCAAACAGGTTTTTTTTTGTTATCCCGATATTTTCATCCCAACCCTCTAGGTCGAACGAGAACTCCATAAACTTCATTCCGGTATCGAGTCCAACTGTAATATTTTTCATCCCCAGTTTCATGAAAATGCGATGAGATTCAAACATTTGAATTTTATTTCGTTCGCTATAGGAGAATTCTAGACATTCAAATGGGTCTTAAAGTTGTGTTTGACAGCTTCCGATCTAACTTCATTCAAAGACGTGCTTTAGAAAAACTGAAGATCTTAGTAACATACACTTTAAATTCATGTTACATGTCAAAAACTATGGATTTAAGATCGGATTGGAGGGGAGGGGTGAAGGGGTCCGACCTTAAATCCATGAGATCTTGAGGTTTGGGGTAAAAGAAAAACACCCAAAGGGTGTGCTTAATAAACTAAGAATCTCAAATCCTCAGTGATCTAACATCCTTGGAAATTTTAAAAAACTATGAATTTGAGGTCATACCACCCCTTGTTTGACCTCAAATGAGAGGTTTTTAGGTGAAACCATGCATTTAAGTCTTTAAGATGCAGTTTTTCACTCAAGTAGATTCATTATTTGTTTAAACAATGAGTTCTATAAAAAGAGGATTTGAGATCAGAAGAGATCTTAAATCCACAAGCAAACAAACACCTTTTCATTGTCCATCGAGAAGATACACATAGATAAAATACTAGTACAAAGTGCAATGCACAAAAGAAGTCCTTTGAAATCTGGGTTTCTCCTCTTCTCCCTCTCTTTTCCTCTATATTCCTCTCCCTCTTTCTCTCGCTCTTTCGCTCGCTCGAAAAGCCAGTGCAATAGTCAGTCACCAAAAGGATGACAAGGATAGCAATGAGAAAGATGGCAACAAGCAATAAATGACGCATGAAATTATTAAGGGAAGGATAATATGTGACAGATCCAAATCTTCCATACTCCCCCTCAAATGGAGTGTTGACATTTAGACAATCCCACTTGCTTAGAAGATTATGATGTTCGTCACGACTTGGCGCTTTAATGAGACCATTTGCAACCTACTCAGAACTGTATATATGGAGTGGAAACTTCACATTTTTAAAATTTTTCATGTTCATAATGACAATCGATCTCTATGTGTTTAGTCATCTCTATGAAAAATTGATTTGGCACAATGTAAGCTGCAGCTTGATCGTCATGAAACATAGGAATCAGGGTTAGGAACGTGCCTCTCTCACGCTTTCTCTTAACATGCCAAGAAAAAAAGAAAACATTAGCAAAGATAGAAAAAGAAGACAAAGATTTTTGTGGTTTGGAGACAAGGTTCTCCCATGTCCAGGGCCGCCGCACAGAGCAGTTTTTCAATATCGCAGAAGAATGCTGAGTACAAAGAAAAAACTGTCCCCTCATAGACATGGGATGAGGTCAAAACCCACAAAACAAAAAATGACATACATGCCCTTATAAAAAAAATACTGGAATTAGAGAAGTCTTATCAAATATGGATCAAGCTCCAAACTCCAATAATTAGAACATTGACTTATAACTTAAGTTGCATGAGGCTGTGTGTTTAATCATGTGGCCATGATTGGACGAAGCTGATCCTTTCCATTTATTTGACAATTTAACTACATATCGTGCATCAGCTTAAAATATCCGAAGCAAAAAAACTCAATTAACGGCAGATCAAGGGTCCTTCCACTCTCCTTGGATGGAACAAAGAAGCTCATAGAAGATTGTTCATGCTCAAGTCAAGCGTTTAGATTCGGGACGTTCACATAGGAAGAGACCCTTCCACCAGGAGATCGGCAACTTTCTCGATAAGATGACAGTGGGATCCACTGAAACTCTGATGAAGCGAGTTCCCTTGAAGGGACACTTTCATGTCGAAGACATTGTTTCCCTTTAAGGCTTCTTCAAGTCCAAAACTTCGGCTTCACTTTTGAAGGTCAAGGAGGGACTGGTCCAAACTATAAAATGAAAGAGAGAAAATAATATAAGTCAAAGTGATTGGAGGCGATCTTAGACACTAGTTCAACAACTCTGTTGTCAGTTTGTCATATCCAAGTGGGTTGTCCATAAGAGTTCCCTACTTATTGACTATGTTCCAAATCACCTTTCTTCATATTTGTCCACTTTTACTTATAAAGTCAAATCCATCTTTAAGGTGACTAACAAAAATTGTAAAGTATAACAAAAAACAAAACGTAATAGATGATATGTTTCGAGCCCCTGCACACGAATCCCCTTAAAAAATGAACCTTTATTTGGACTTGAAGCCGATTTTAGATATAAATGAAGAGGGAGAGATTGCTCTGAAGATCAAACTATAGGATAAATTATATGAGTGTCTTTCACTGAACTGACTACATAGATGTGACTTCTACGTTGAAAAACTTGACAATAAAAATAAAATCATGTACTTCCAATGCATGCATAGCAGCACAGGATCTTAGGAGGAATTTAAAACTGATGGTCGACCATATTTCTACTTATAAGATCTCAATGACACATGGAAAAAAGCTTGCTTTTAAATCATTTTTTACATACTTGGGTATAAAAATCGCATCCATGTCATTAATCTCTTGAGAGAACGCAAATATTAGAACCTTATGTATTAGAGAGTATCTGGAGATGGGTAAAACATGTTCAACTATGCAAGGACAAGCATATAAATTTGGAAAACTTGTAAAAGAGAGGTGAATTTAGAGAATAGCTCATAATAACACATTTACTTTTAGGCTGGTACCCAAAATACAGCCCAATCGACGACCCGGAAACATACAGGGCAGAGGTCGAACGATCTGCCCAGTGCTCGTCGATCGTGTTCTGATCCAACCCATTGAACGAAACTGTAATCAATCTAACACTAAGCTACAATTAATCTAACAACCTTGGAACTCTCAAGTTTAACCCAGCTTATTTTAAGTAGACGGGCAGGGCCAAGCCCGGCTTTTGATGGGCCTGAGGTTCAAACTTTGACCCATCTACCTGTTGCCCAGTCTTAATTAGGTCTTATAGATAAAAGAAAAGGGTACCTGGCCAAAGAGATACACCCATCAACTAGAGTATCACACTCATTTTTTATATTTCATCAGAAGAATGCCCATGAGAATCGAACTAACAACGGGATTTTCACCGGTCCACCAATCTAATCAGCAACACTCTCACATGAAAATGAAAGCTAAAAAAAAAAATAGTTCAAAATGAAAAAAAAGGAACAAACTAGTCCAAAATTCAGACTTTTCTCGCGAAACTATATTGAGTACGTTTGTTTCATTCAATGGTGGAAACTGCTTAAACCATTCCTTCGAGCATTGTGACGTCAATTTGGGCTGAAAAATAGGCGTTTTGTTGAGAGCAGGTCGAACTGGTAATAGAGTGTCTTCCTTTTTCCAGATAAATTGAAACAAATGTAAGACAATGGTGGAGGAAAAAATAGAGAAAAAGATGTCGCGACAAAATGAATCGGCGTATTTTCTTTTCCGTCCGCTGTTTTTCTTTCCCTCCCATAGAAAATGAGCACTCGCATTCTATAAGCTTATGAGATAATGAAAGCCTTCGTAGACCAATTTTGCTGTGTGAAACATTCATAAATGCTCCAAGGTACTTCCTTCCCATCCTTCTAAACGGGGCATTTCACATAAATGATAAAACCAATTGGTCAATTCAATGTTTATCTCGTCATGTTTCTTTTGAGAATTTTAGTTAGCTTTCTTGTCCCTCAAAATACCGTTGCATTTTGAGAAGATTGGAATCAAAAGAAATGAACCTGAACATCCCAATGCCTGTGCTAGCATGAAAGATTGACAGATAAATTACAATGACCTCTTAATTTGGCAAGCACACGACTACAAAAGCTATCTAATTCTCCACAAAATACAATAGAAAGATAAAACGAATCAACCTAAACAGAAAGCAAAGCACAAGATAGCAAAGAAGAATCAGATCAACCAGGCCCCGTTCTAACATGAAATGATAATTCTGTCATCATTAAAGGAACAATAGTTCGCTGTTTGTTCGCTTTGACAATTGCAATTTCATCTGGGCACTTCGAAAACTTCACCAGATTGATCCCCGCGATGATTTATGTTGATCAAGCTTCCCTTTGTTGCAGTCGCATAGCAAGAACCTGTGTTTGATGGACTGATGCTAGAAGAAGAGAACTGTAGCACTAGTTGGTCATACTGCTGATCATCCTCCATAACCAGATTTTGGAGTTCCAACGCTTCTAGAGATGAGTCTCCATTAAGAAACTTAACCACTTGCCGCATGCTCGGCCTTGCCTCCGGTCTAGCCTGAGAACAGTGCACACCAAGTTTCAGCACTAGCTCTGCTTCCTCCTCTACGTAGTCCATCCCAAGCCTCTTATCCACCGCACTCAATATTCGTCCTTCCTTCCAAAGGGAAAGCACCAAGTTCACCAGAAGAACCTCTTCACTAGCTCTTCCTGTACCAACGGGTCTTCTCCCACAGGCCACTTCCAGAAGCAGAGCACCATAGGAGAAGACGTCGGAGCTTGTTGTAGCCTTGTAGGTGGACGAAAGCTCAGGTGCCAGGTAGCCTATAGTGCCAACTATACGCGTCGTTTTAGGATTGGCTCCATAATCATAGAGCCTTGCAAGCCCAAAATCACCCAACTTCCCGTTCATCGCAGCATCCAGCAGAACGTTGCTTGCTTTCACATCTCTATGCACAACAACCTGCTCCCATTCTTCATGCAAATACAGCAGACTGGAAGCAATTCCTTTGAGAATATTGAACCTTTCTCCCCAACTGAGGTACCTCCTGTCCCCGAAAAGATAACTATCTAGGCTCCCATTTGGCATGAGGTCATAGACTAGGAGTAGTTCTTCGCCTCGCCTGCACCATCCCTGCAATTGAACAAGGTTTTTGTGCCTCAACCTTCCCAACGTTGATACTTCTGCAACAAATTCCTTCATCCCCTGTTCTGCACCATGGGAGACTCTCTTGACTGCAACCTCCACCCCATTCCTGTCCAGCACCCCTTTGTAAACGCTGCCAAAACCTCCTTTACCTAATAGCTTCTTCTTGTTGAAGCCTTCTGTTGCTCTGTACACTTCCTTATACGGCAATCGATGTGGGTACTCCAGCTCCCACTCTTCTATTTTCTCATTGGTTAGCTTCCTCCTCCTATATACTGCCCAAGATATGCCAGCCACTACGCAAACAAGCAGAAAAAATAGTATGGAAGCATATGGCAAGAACCTAGATTTCCATATAGATGTGGATGCTGTAGGTATGGGAGGAAGCTGTGACAAGTCCAATTCTGGTGCTTGTCCATTGACCATGAAGCTCCATGCCAAAACGTAGTGCTCGCTTGCGCGTCTCTGTGTGCCGGCAGAGAACCCTGCGTACATATATTCATTCAGAACAGGGGACAGATCTACACTATATGATATCAGCGGTCGCTTAGGCTTCTGGGGATGTGAAGGCAATGGAGCTATGGTCACATTAAGGAGATTCATGTGCCCATCATAGTCTATCCATGCTTGAATCAGCGTCCTGCTGTCTAAGAGGACAGTCTCGTTCTTGCCGTCATCGGTGTAGTAAGATGCAGTACTCGAGGCATTGGAGATCACGCTGTTGATATCAATACCAACATGGTTGCCATCTATGTCATACAGAAGTGGTTCTCCTTGAACTGTGTCGAACTCAACTGCAAATATACGGTTGGAAGAGTTTCCAATGGCCGACGGATCGAACAGGCCAAGGTATTGGCTTCCTTTGGCGTTGGAGAGGTTGGTGGAGGGAGCTATGACAAAAGCAAGGCCATGGCCACCTTGTTGTGGTGCTTTAGATACGATAGCAAATACGAAACGGGTGCTGAAAGATTGGGTTGTACCAGCCGGAGTAGTTTTGAATTGCAGAGCCGCAGGGTAGAACGCGTGGCCCACGTAGCCCCAGTTTGGTAGATGGCTGCTACCGTTTGTCAGACGCAGAGCCCCTTTTTTCGTGATGATTGAAGAGTCAGATAGGATTAGGTTGGATGTCCGAAAGTTATGGAAAACAAAACTATCGTTGGGTGAAGCTGCAGGACAGCAAGGACGAACGAGCAGAAGAAGAAGAAGAAGAAGCAGAAGAGGAAAACGATGATGATAAAGAGGAGGAGAAGGAGGAGGAGGAGGAAAGAACAAAAGGAACTTTGAACCTTCAAGGGTCAGGCTTGAGGGCGCCATCGCGGCGAAGGATGAAGTTGCAAAAACTGTATTCGGTTTTGGAATCCCGACTGTCTTCCAAGCAATGAGAGCTCTTATAAGCAATGGCCGGAAGCCGAGTGCCATTAATATCGACACCGACCTAGTGTTGACCTTTTGCAAGGAGAACTGTTCAACTTTTCAGTACAATTATCCAAGAACCATTTGACCGTGACAGCAGTCGCAGCCATGGCAGCCGCCTCATCGTCGAAACCCCTAGAGGAATGAAAGTAGGAAGCTCCCATTCACGGCGACTGCGGTCGCAAAGATGAAGAGGATTCAAGTGGCTGTGGCCGTAATATTCCCGTTCCCTTGTGACCTCGATTTCTTGGAGGATCTGTGCCCATCTTGGAAGTCACAAGTTGTTTTCTTTCTTTTGAATTTAGGCCCAACTATAGGCATTTATCCCTTCTCTATGTTAGTTACTACTTCATTGCTTACTAGTCTAATTATTAGTTCAAAAGTAAATGCACTCTCGATAATAATCTACCCATCCACATCCGCATGATCATTGTATCCAAAAAGTTGGTGGTCTTTCTGTATTTGGCTGTCTGGAAGGTCTGTCATTGGCTATTGGTAAGATTGTACAACCTACTAAATGTTTTGATTCATCAATTATAAATCCTTTTTTGGTAGTACAGGAAATATTAGGTTTCTCACTTATTTTCTTGTAGTTTATCTATCTTTCCAAGATGATCCTTCAGCTTATGTATGTCTGTTGCGGTTGTGCCAGCATTTCAGCTGAACTTCTATGGCAGTATTAGCCATGATAGTCTCTTCTGTAATTATCAGTATAGTCCACTGAGTGTCAATCTAAGCTCACTTATCCATTTTCTATTCTATTTCTTGTGTAGTTTATGCTGGTCACTTACCATCACTTTTTAGTTATTTCACGCAAGGAATGAATACACATGCATGTTGCTGCTGCTGCTGCTGCCAATCCGAACGACAGGTTTGAGGCGTCTGCACAAATCATTCAACAGGCTCTTGCTCAAACAATTATAAGAAATACTTTGTGAATGTAACTTTTACTATTGTAAGTAATGCCAAAAATAAATTTCTTTTTAATTTATGAATTAGAGGTTTCTCTTTCTCTCTCTGTTTCCACCTCCAAACTAGTGCAAAAAGACTCAGACTTTTCTCGCAAACTGATATTGAGTAGGTTTGTTCCATTCAAAGGTGGAAACAGCTTAAAGCCCAATTTAGGCTGAAAAATAGGCGTTTTCTAGAGAACAGGTCGAACTGGTAATAGAGTGTCGGCTTTTTCCAGATAAATTGAAACAAAAGTATGACAATGGTGGAGGAAAAAATGGAGAAAAAGTTGTAGCGACAAAATGTCTCGGCGTATTTTCTTTCCCGTTAATTTTGCATTCACGTTTGAGCTGCAGTTTTTCTTTCCCTCTTATAGAAAATGAGCACTTGCAGTCTAATTTCACACCTTTGAATGTAAACTAATAAAACTTGACTCTGCTCCATGCAACCACTAAAGGGATGGACATTTGTAAGCTTATGAGATGATAAAAGGCATCGTAGACCAATTTTTCTGTGTGAAAGATTCATAAATGCTCTAAGATATTTCTTTCAAGAGAAAGTTGCGTGTGCACGAAGAAAAAAGAAAAGGAGGAAAAGGTATTTTGATAATTTGTTAAAAAGATATATTTTTCATAGTCTTTTTACTTTTTTTCATTTTTATTTTTGTTTTACAAAAAGTTATTTTTGTATTTTAATCATTAACTATACTCGCCCACTAAAGGGCACTTCCTTCTCATTTTTTAAAATGTGACATTCCACATAAATAATAAAGCCAATGGGTTAATTTGTTGTTTCTTACAAGAATTAAGAATTAAGAACTGATTTGTAGATGTAATCTTTTTTCAAGTTCAACTTTTTGTTGGACTTATGTTAATGTTATTTTCCTCTTTCTCTCTCTTGTCATGTGTCTTCTGAGAATTTTAGTTGGCTTTCTTGTCCCTCAAAATACCATTGCATTTTGAGAAGATTAGAATCAAAAGGAATGAACCTCAGCATCCCAATTCCCTGTCCTAGCCAGAAAGCTTGACAGATAAATTACAATTGCATCTTAATTTGGGCCAGCAGACGTGACTACAAAAGCTATCTAAGTCTGCACGAAATACAATGGAAAGATAAAACGAATCAACACAAACAGAGAGCAAAGCACAACCTAGCAAAGAAGAATCAGATCAACCCATTCTTACATGAAATGATAATTCTGCTATCAGTAAAGGAAGAATAATTAGCTGTTTGTTTGCTTTTTGATAACTGCATTTTCATCTGGGCACTTCGAAAACTTCACCAGATTGATCCACGCGATGATTTATGTTGATCAAGCTTCCCCACGTTCCGGGCTCACTTGAGGAAGCTGTATTTGATGATATGGTTCTAGAGGAAAAAAAATGTAGCCCAAGTTGGTGAAGGTCTTGATCATCCTCGATAACCTGATTTTGGAGTTCCAACGCTTCTAGAGACAAGTCTCCATTAAGAAACTTAACCACTTGCCGCATGCTCGGCCTTGCCTCCGGTCTAGCCTGAGAACAGTGCACACCAAGTTTCAGCACTAGCTCTGCTTCCTCCTCTACGTAGTCCATCCCAAGCCTCTTATCCACCGCACTCAATATTCGTCCTTCCTTCCAAAGGGAAAGCACCAAGTTCACCAGAAGAATCTCTTCACTAGCTCTTCCTGTACCAACGGGTCTTCTCCCACAGGCCACTTCCAGAAGCAGAGCACCATAGGAGAAGACGTCGGAGCTTGTTGTAGCCTTGTAGGTGGAAGAAAGCTCAGGTGCCAGGTAGCCTATAGTGCCAACTATACGCGTCGTTTTAGGATTGGCTCCAAAATCATAGAGCCTTGCAAGCCCAAAATCACCCAACTTCCCGTTCATCGCAGCATCCAGCAGAACGTTGCTTGCTTTCACATCTCTGTGCACAACAATTTGCTCCCATTCTTCATGCAAATACAGCAGACTGGAAGCAATTCCTTTGAGAATATTGACCCTTTCTCCCCAACTGAGGCACCTCTTGTCCCCGAAAAGATAACTATCTAGGCTCCCATTTGGCATGAGGTCATAGACTAGGAGTAGTTCTTCGCCTCGCCTGCACCACCCCTGCAATTGAACAAGGTTCTTGTGCCTCAACCTTCCCAACGTTGATACTTCTGCAACAAATTCCTTCATCCCCTGTTCTGCACCATGCGAGACTCTCTTGACTGCAACCTCCACCCCATTTCTGAGCACCCCTTTGTAAACGTTGCCAAAACCACCTTTACCTAATAGCTTCTTCTCGTTGAAGCCTTCTGTTGCTCTGTACACTTCCTTATACGGCAATCGATGTGGGTACTCCAGCTCCCAATCTTCTATTTTCTCATATGTTAGCTTCCTCCTCCTGTACACTAACCAAGATATGCCAGCCACGACCCAAACAAGCAGAAACAATGGTATGGAAACATATGGCAAGAACCTAGATTTCCATATAGATGTGGATGTCGTAGGTATCAGGGGAAGTTGTGATAAGTCCAATTCTGGTGCTTGTCCGTTGATCATCAAGCTCCATGCCAAGACGTAGTGCTCGCTTGCGAGTCTCTGTGTGCTGGCGGAGAACCCTGCGTACATATATTCATTCAGAACAGGGAACAGATCGACAGCATATGATATCAACGGCCGCTTGGGCTTATCCGGATGTGAAGATAATGGCGCTATGGTCACATTGAGGAGATTCATTTGCCCATCATAGTCTATCCATGCTTGAATCTGCGTTTTGCTGTCTAAAATGATGGTCTCGTTCCTGCCGTCATCAGTGTAGTAAAATGCAGTACTCGAGGCATTGGAGATCACGCTGTTGATATCAATACCAACATGGTTATCATCTATGTCTTGCAGAAATGGTTCTAGAACTGTGTCGAATTCAACTGCAAATATATGGTTGGAAGAGTTTCCAATGGTCGACACATCGAACAGGCCAAGGTAGTGGCTTCCTTTGGCGTTGGAGAGGTTGGTGGAAGGAGCTATAACAAAAGCAAGGCCATGGCCACCCCTTTCTGTGCCTTGAGAAACGATTTCAAATACGAAACGAGTACTGAAAGATTGGGTGGTATTGCCATCAGCAGCAATTTTGAATTGCAGAGCCGCAGGGTAGAACGCGTGGCCCATGTAGCCCATATTTGGGGTACGGGTGCTGCTGTTAGTCAGACGCAGAGCCCCCGTTTTCGTGATGATTGCAGAGTCAGATAGGATCAGCTGGTTAGCATTGCGAAAGTTTTGGAAAGCAAAACTACCGTTGGTTGAAGTTGCAGAGTAGGAAAGACGAACGATCAGAAGAAGTCGAAGAAGAAGAAGACGACGATGATGACGATGAAGAGGAAAGACCAGAATGGACTTCGAACCTTCAAGGATCAGACTTGAGCGTGCCATCATGGAGAGGGGTTAAAGTTTTCAGGAATTGTTCTATGTTTGGATACCGGGACTATGTTTGCAGCAATAATTGCTCTATTTGAAGGGAAGCAAGGCCAACCTTCCGTCGCCTTACGGGAATGGTGGAAAAAATTGTGGAAAACCATTTAGGTAACGTTTGATAGCTACAGGTAAATGTCTGTGGATTGAAATTCATAGATAAAAAATTTCCACCCGTGCCTGATTTGCACAACCTAAAATCTTTAGACAAATGGCCTTGGTTTGATAATCAAGGACAACAATCCGAAGACAAAAAGTGTAACTGTTCATTCCCACCAAAATACGACGTTCTTTCATTCCCACCAAATACAATAGATCACGTAAAACTCATCATCCCATGCACAGAGTCAAGCCTAGGACTTCATTAGCCGAAGGAAAACTTGTTGTGACTGATCGATTGATGTGTATATTCATATTATGAGAATAAGATAGAAGCATAATATCAGAATGTACAGCATAATATCAGGAACAACAAGACATCTTTCTGCGGACAACAACCTTAAACGTGATTTGATTCTGTTCCTTAATTTTACCACTTGCATCGTTCGTGCTGCTGTTCTCACTCCTGACGTCACTCCTCTCCTTCCATCCAACCATATCTGACAAACTAAATGAGAGTGGAAGGTGTGGAAGTTGTCGCCGTTTCACACCTCTTCCGTCTTCTGCTACCAGACAAAATGGGCTTATCATCACCTGCTTCTGTTCTTTTAATTTTACCACTTGCATTACTATATTTGTCAACCAGAATTAGTGTGGCAGGTGTTGAAGGTGTAGCCCTTCGCACCTCCGTCTTGTGCGGGAAACACAGCGTCAAATCCACATTGCCTTTGCGTCTGGCGTTGGTCACAAGTCAAACTAGTGGTTTATGTCAAACGCGCTTCTTATGAGCCCCTAGTTTAACAATATAAAATGTCACATTTATGGCCTGTTTGGTGAGAGGGAAAGGGATTTGGTAAGAGTGTAAGGGAGGGATTGAGTAATCCCTTCTTTGTTTAGTTGGCTAATTAGAAAAAAATGAAATGGAGGAAAAGCAGCAAAGCGTGTTTGGTTGCAAGGAAAATGAAAGAAAATGGAGGGTCTAGTGTAAATCTCTTCCCTCTTAAATGGGACTGATTGGAAAGAAAATTAAATAACGGTAAGTGGAAGAGTTTTTTATTTCCACATTACCCCTCATTTTCTTTTTCTCTTTTCTAAATCTATATGCTATTTAGTTTTTACTTTTTAATCAATTCTTTCTTTTCCTTTTCATTCCATTCATTTTCCTTTCTTTTCTATCCAAACAAACTTTTTAATCAATTCTTTCTTTTCCTTTCCATTCCATTCATTTCCCTTTCCTTTTTTTTCTCTTTCCTTTCCTTTTTCTCTCTTTCCCTCCAACCAAACGAAGTCCATGCATAAGCATGGTCAAGGCATCGAGGAGGACTTGACCGATAAGAAGTTGGGTCTTGTATGATTAGAATAATGAATATATTTTTAACATAATTTAATATATAAATATAACATAAATACATTTAAATAAAATAATATTAAAATTAAATTATTAAATCGAATCGAAACTGAGCCAGCCCAACCTAACCAGAAGGCCAATTTTAAGGCCTACGATGGGCCAGGTACCAATTATCGGTGGGCGTGCAGCCTGATGCCCTCGGCGCTACACTTGAAAAATACATGGCAAACTTTGTTAGGACATATTATTCTGTGGTTGCGTAGAAATTAATGGCACGTTGAATCTTTCAAATTAATCACGTCAGTCACATGTAGCGTTTACGATACATGACAACCTCACTCGTGATTTTTCGAAAATGGAAACAGCAATCCCTATCACAGTGCTCTTGAGAGAAGATGGTTTATGTATATATATATATATATAATGCCAACTTTAGAGCCCCTTGGACTTGAAAATTCGAGTGTAATAAAAATACATTTGGTAGTTCAACTATATTTGTCAAACATGGAAGTAGAGTATATATATATATATATATATATATATATATATATATATATATATATATATATATATATATATATATATATATATATATATATATATATATATATATATATAGTTCCTTCTCCTACGTGATAAGATGGTTTCAAACATGGAATTTCCAACTTTCCATTTATTTTCTGTTCAATGCGGGTTCGGGACGCAACAAGCGGTTGCCACTAACATTGGTCTTGTTTGTCTCACCTTGAGAAAACAGAACCTAAAAATGCCACTTTTCTAGTCGATGCCATGGGAAGTACGCCAGATGTTTTCCTTCGTCATAAGGAATTCAACAGAAAATTAAATACTCAAATTAATGAAAAGAAACATCCCCCTTCCCGACTTCACGTTTTTCTGGGTCTTTCAGCTGATATTAGGGAAAGAAATGTCTGGTAAGGTGGCGCCAAACAAACAGATGACTGACCAAAATTCTATAAACCATCCAAGTGTTCAAGGACTGATTCTCAATTCAGTAGTCAACATGTCCACATACCCGCGTCCAACATCAACTTCAATGCCGAATTTTGAGCACGCAGTTGTCGACCTATTGCAATCACATTGACCTTTCCTTCTAAACATTGCAGCTTTAAAGTGTGTCCAATACCTTCACAACCAATTATCCTTATGCAATCTCACTCAATAGTAGTAGTAGGGATCACAAAAAGCACATCATTTATGTTACTGCCGACAACCATAGATGGGATTTCGTGGATAAGGATTTGGTCAATGGCTTTACCCCTACGACATCATCACTGCTGATAAAGTTTCAACATTTCCAAAGAGCGTACACCAGGAATCGTTTTTACATTTTCCAAGCTTCTATCATCTTGTTAAAGCCACAAAAATTGCATAATGTCGATGGCAAGACAAAGATGGGAAAACTCCCAATCCCCAAGATCATAACTGAAGAAAGAGAATTGTCAGAAATCAGTCCATGTGAAAACATCAAAGGGCAGCGGGCGTCCTGATTTAGAAATCCACCTAAAAGTCTAACAATGACGTGCACAAAGACTGGAAAAGAGCAAGTCTTATATTTCAGGCATTGTAGTAGTACTAAAACTTAAACTACCAGTCTATGAAATTTCACTATGAAATATTAACACATCGCGTGCGCCCAATATGCACAAAAGTACCATGTTTATATACACGATTCACACATTACCATACATAAATACACAATTAGTGTCAACTTGTGCTACATGGGGAACTTAAGCAATGGAAACTTCTAAAGAGGATTTAGCAAGCCACAGTAAACCCAAATCATTCCTTTTCAGCACCAAAAATGCTTCTGACCTTCCCATCTCATCATATGAGACATCATCGCAGAAACCGACTGCAGCAAGGATCTCCATGGCAGCTGCATTCGTGGCATACAAAAAAGCATATGAATCTTAAAGAATGATAGAATGATAGAACCCCGCAATCATCGGTAGCATTTGCTTAGTTGTTACCTTTATGATTAGCAACATGTTTCTGGATGATGGGATTACCCTGAGATCCAGAAGAAATCAATCATGTCAAAGCAGGATTTGAAGTTTGACGTTTGAGCATACAAAAACTTCTGTAGAGCATGCACTCAAACTATGTCAAGAAAGTACCTTTCGCAGACGCCTGAATTTAGTCTCAGTAGGGTGTTCAATCACATTACTGCATGAAGTAGAACCCCAAGAACGTTAGAACTGTTTACTTAGACCTTCCACAAGCCTGAACCACTAGAATACTTTTAGCCTTTAGCATATAAGAAAAACAGTATGCTTAGTTATTTTGAGATCCCACAAGACTCGAGCTCGAACTGCCTGCAAGAAACCTTGAGACAGTGGTAAAAACAAATACAATGGAGCGTGACCTTTGCATCACTAGGCAACTCTTGTGCAACGGCATGCTGCCACTGAAGGCATGCATAGACAAGAGGTGCATTCCCTGAATGGCTGATTCTTTATGAGAAGTAAAAGTTTTAGTGGAAGAAGAAAGCAAGAGATTTCTCTTCCAACAAGCTGCTGGGTAGTAAAGTGAAGATATTCCTAAATCTCTGCAATGAAGATAATAAAGAAACAAAAGCATTAAAGATCCTTAAGCAGAGAGAAACTCTGGTTATATTTTCATCCTATTTTGTCCAGCAGTTGTGGAAAACAAGTCTCAAAACTTTGTCTTCTCCACAAGGTCTTCATCATACTTTTTCAGTTATTTTCACACAATGTACCTTTCTGCTTTTCTAATTTCAGTTTGATATGCCTTTTTGCTTTTCTAATTTCAGTTTAAAATGTTTGCTTCTCTACATTCCTACATTCCCAAATTTCGACACCCAAACAAGGGGTACCATTCGCGGAACATTAATTTAAGGTAGTATTGCAACTCACTTTTCTACATTTGGAGCAAGTTTACTTAAAACTTTTGTTTCATTTTCTCAATCATTTCTCTGAAATGAGGATAAAATACTTAGTACAATGTATGGGTGACTTGAAATGAGGATAAAATATGTAAAATGTATGGGATGATTTTACTACTTATTTGTTTCTGTGCATATCCATCAAATCAATTATGTGACCTGCGTGTGTCTCTTTTGTATGAACATATGATATCATGACATGCACATCAGGATCCCACTTTTGGAACTAAGCTGATGAATATCAGGTAAGTGACAATCTGTGCTTTCAGGAAACCTTAGTCTGAACGTTCAATTATATATGAAGAAAAAAAACTCAAAACTCCTTTTTTTTTCTTTAATTCAAAATAAGTTGTGAAATGGCAAAGTTTGGGTTAACCATCTTGACTATAACAGCTCAATCAAGGTAACCTTACCGAACAATCTTGAGGAGGGTTTGAAGAATGGAAGCAGCCTCTGTGGGCGTGGTTTCACTGCGCAAAATCTCAATAGCCCTATCAAGGCGAGTCCACAAAACAGAAACAGGGTCTTGAATTCTCTTTATTTCAGGATCTTCATTCAACTTTGTCAAATGATCATCAATCTCTGATATTTTGTTTTCCTGCAACTTGTCTTGTTGATCAATTTCCATGCACGATGAATTAGTTACTTCTTGCTCAGGTAAATCATCTGGATCTGGCTCATCAATCCAATTTTCTTCCACAGAGCATCTTGCATTCGAGGAATCAAGTGCACGATTGCGAGTAACGCAAGCAGCAACCTTTGTCAGAGAAACATGCTCAGTATCCTGCTCAACATGGACAGTTGCTAGGAAATCATCTGGATCTGGTTCATTTGCTGCATTTTTCATTATAATATTCCCTGTTTTATGATATGCAGAACCTTTCTCAGGTTCACTTTTGTCTGTAAAACAGTTTTTCTCCACATGATCATCTGGATCAGGTTCTTCAGAAAATCTATTTTGACATTTAGCAGGCGTTCTGCACACCACCTCTATTTCCCCTTTTGTTTCAGAGTCATCAGGATCTGGCTCAGCGTCTTTGAGATCAACTAAACTTCCCCTGAAATCATCAAGTTCCTGTTCTTGTTTATCATCACTCAGCCTCCTCAAGCCATCATCCTTCAGATTGGAATCACGCATCATCCCAGGAATCAATTTCTGAAAGTTAGGTTCTTCCTTCACTGAATCACAGACATCAGCTTCTACAAGAGCAGCTCTGCTTCCACCATTTAACTGATCCTCTAAAGTATGAATAGAAGCACTTAAAAAGCGATCATAAGCTGCCTGCACAGAGGCAGTACGTGCATCTGCCAGTTTATTTGAACCCGTACCACCAAGCTTGTAAACTTTAGGCATTGTTTGATGAAACTCCATTTCATAGGCATCCAAGTTCTTATGTCCAGTCAGCGTTTGGCTTCTTGATTTCGTCCAGTCTAAACTAATGGCTTCTTGATTTAGCTGGAAAGAAAAGAGAAGAAGCACGTTAGTGTCCATGACGCTCAAGCGTATCGCTGATTGGGAAAGTAATATACCTGCTTATTTAGTGCGAAGAAATTTTCATCGTGTTCTGAGTACACCATGTGAGCCTGACAAGGAACCAGAAGACATAAAAGATAAGCAGAACAGAAAGTTGGATTATGCATAGATGGCAGTGAAAATATTCAAATTAGAGAGATAAGACAGACACAGGCAACACATACAAGTTCATGCAACAATGTCTTCTTGATGCTCTCATACTTTCTGAAGCCCTTAAGGTCATCTGTCCGCAGCCTCAGTGAAATCTCCTCTCCTTGATTCTGTGAATCTCATCATCTCAGAAAATATGGTGAAATGAAATCAAAGGAAAAGGATTGCTGCATATTTGAACGTCACAAAATTAAGTATATCCCACCTTGTTGAACCCAAGAATGCATTTTGGACTGACCCCCACATAACCAATTGGTGCCAATTCTGACATGATCCCTACCCGCCAGCGATGCTGTAACAGGTATAAAAGCATTGTCGAAATGGGCAATAAAAAAAAACTATCAAAATGATCAATATGAACTGGTACCTTGTTCATAATAGCAACAATGCCCGGATCGCTGGCAAGTGTGTGCATTATTTTCAATGCCTCTGTTGCTGGAGGACTCAACTGCAACAAAAGGAAAAATATAAAAGTTCCATTCTTATGGTATAACCACATTATCTACAATAGGATTGAATTAAAAGTAATGGTTGCATTAAGTTCCGAGGTTGAACAAAAAATCATCACCAACTGCCAAGTACTATAAACAAGAAAATGGAACTCAAAACAAAATGTATAGTTAGTTATCAATATCATACTCATTTACCTATCGCAGCCACTTATTTCTACTTCACTTACCAAAATGATTAAAAAGTAGTATAACACAGCAGCTAGTAATGATTCAAAGGTACAAGTAAATGCCTAAGGTTAGCATTGCAAGCAGTTTCAACACCAACAAGAAGTTTCAGTACTCATAGAAAGAGTTCAATCAGTTTGGCAAGAAAATTTCAAGCCTAATCAGCATTCCTTCCAGAGCAGGAAATTGACAGTAATCAACTGGCATATGCTTTTGTTTTGGTGGAATACAAAAGATACCACATTTGATGAGAAGAAATATTTAAACAAAAAATAAGAATGCTCCAGAATGGTCAGACAAAACTGAACAACACAAAGTGTTAGCCAATCATAAATCCTAGGCCATGCAGAACATGAATGATATGAAACCAGTGAATAAAACAACCTGAAATCCAATTGGCAAGTGCAAATGATGTTAAAACCCTTTACTCCTTGCTGATGTAGAACACAAGGTGAACGTCATAATGCCCAAACAGTATATACATATAGCAATACTACTGACTATTTCTCTCCAGATGTTGATCAAGCAAAAAGTCTAAATTATAAGACAAAACAGACTCACAAATCCCACAGTTTGACATACAGAGAGCACTCACTGTGTAAATTGGTCACGTAAAACGTGCAGCATCACCACATCTCAGATGCTCAGACACAACACATTAGAGCATGGGAGCCACTACACATGTTCAACCAGCAAGATATGAGTTCAAGGAATGCTTGTCTAATGTACGGAGACCTTTCAGATAAACATAAAGTTTGTATGTTATTAACTAGGACTCCACATCGTTTGGGAATGAATTTGTGTCTAAGATGGTTCCAGGAGTCTCAAATACAGGTTTTCCTCCATCAGTCAATATATGGATGCTAAAAAACACTAGATGCATCAACTTATAATTTCATTTATTCAGGATAGGGAAGACAAACTTGAGTTGGTTTTTCTAAAAAAAAGGGTACCTAGGCAGTTCACATGTTATGAATTATATATTTCCCAAGATAGAAAGGCATCTGCATGAACTAGAACAGATAGAGATATACATTTCAATAATTAGGACAAGTACACAATTTACGTGTACGACAGCCCTAACACAAAAACCACAGAAAGTGGTGATAGAGATCATTCAATGGATCAAACCTCAATCCCGGGAATCTGAAGTGTGTGAAAATCACAGAATATATAGGTCCCTTTTGGGAGCTTGGCAACAGGAGGGCCTTCTGCCATCCTTTGTCGTAGTCTGTTATCTTCCTCAGCAAATCCAGCTATTCGAAGATCTAGCCTGGTACCATTATCAGAAACTTCTTCAATTTCATTAGAAAAGATTCCCATCATACGCACGGGCTTCCTCTGCAATGGCATATGATACACATTGCATATATGATATATCAGATGACAATATCAACCAAAATCTCTAAACATAAGGTAAACAGTGTTTCTTCAATGCAATATAACAACTACAGGAGTAATGCATAAAGTGTTAAAAAGCTCCTATGACAGTGGAGATGTGAATGATCAAGCAACACAATTTAAACTTCAAATGCCAATCAGGCAAAGTTAAATGAAAAGCCAACGCAATTGCTCCAAGAGGTGCAGCACAACTGGTCGGGCCAGCAGCTGCTAGGCAGCCAGTCCTTGGTTCAAATCTCAATAGTGCCTTGCAAAACCCAATGCGGAATGGCCTTGGGGTTTTTTGCCCCAGGAGACTGACAAAGTCTCTCAGCCCGGTCAAGTAAATTCCAAAAAATAGAAAAAAAAAGGTTAAATAGAAAGCAACAAATGCAATGCATAACATCTTCAAGTTTTCAACTGCTCAGCGTATACTCCACATGAAATTAAGAACATAAAAAGTAAATCCAGACTAAACACATAAAATTTTGTAAAAT
Organism: Nymphaea thermarum; assembly: GCA_011799765.1. Taxonomy (NCBI): domain Eukaryota; kingdom Viridiplantae; phylum Streptophyta; class Magnoliopsida; order Nymphaeales; family Nymphaeaceae; genus Nymphaea; species Nymphaea thermarum. Next base: position 1,250,686 of record JAANDH010000001.1, on the reverse strand, counting down.
ATGCAACCTAAGTCGTATCAATTGTGCCAAATAAGACATGTTAGCTTATAGTAATATAAGGTGTTTCTAAATTTTTGCAAAAGAAATTAAGCATATAAAAATCCAGCAAGAGGTAGCAAACAAGAAGGTAACATTAAGACAATGTCAAAAGGCTAACAGAAAAATGCACAGGTTAAATTACGGAAATTCAAGTGTGTCAGTTGCTGGTGGTTACCTCAAGAGTACCAAAATCGTTCAGCCTACATTTTGAATGCTCTTCCGAGAAAGGATATACCAGTTTGGAACCCTTACTGCCAGAATAAGGAATAAGCAATCTTAAAGTATTTGGCATGACGTTTGTTAATTTCTGCAGCTTGGATCCCAATTCTTCCATAGTAGCATTTACTGGAATATCCACATTCAACTGATTTCCCCTCCAAGTGACAGAGATGTTGGTAATAGCTTCTTGTTCTGCCATAGCAAGTAAATGCACTGGGAAAGAAATCAAATATTAGCAACAGCTACAACATCTTCCAAGCAAAAATTTACTAAAAAGTGAGTTTTTTTTTATTTCCTTTTTTTTTTTAGAATCGAAGTAAGGAAGGAGGACACACTAGCGAACTGAAACAAATTCAAATTCTTATAGGCAGCATCAAAGCAATTGAAGTAGAAATGTATGGGAAAAACAATAAGAACTCATCAAAGTTTAAATCCTTCACTAGCCTCATTTTGAACCATGTGGCAACATGATACAGCATGACACTATAGTTAAGTACTTCAATTGAGGATAATACTTGCAGTTTACTTGAGAAGACATGGACTATTTTATACTAGTTCATTTGGCTGAAGCTTGTATACTCGAACTCGAGTACCTCATTAAGCCTTTCCCCAAAGCTTTATCATATGTACACTTTCTATGATGAAAGATATTTTTCATGGTATACAAGTGCTCTCATCCAAGTGCAATTTACCATATGCATAAAGGGCTTGCTTTGATACACAGAAGGAAACAAGTAGATTTAATGCACTACTCTGGGACATGGTGCTATAAGTAATCATGAAGTGTGGTGCTTGAGATCGCTAGCATTGGTAACACATTGAATTGCAAATAGACTTCACAAGGCAAACTCCGTCCTCAAAGCCATTACTCAACACAACCCTGAATAGGATAATGCAATCAATGTCTTCATCTGGCTGACTGCTCATGCATGTTTTAGGGATCCTCATCAATTCTTTAAAATACCAAAAATCAAGTGAACAAAAAAAAAAAAAGCTCCAAACAACTTGTAGAGTTATAAAATTTCACAAATTTAAGGTCATGCTTCACAAAGACATTAAAATCATCTTCTATTTGCATGCAAGGAGGGGGGTGGTGGGGCGAAGGGCGGGCGCTAGAAGCTTGGAGAAATTGTGGTCCATGATTTCGTAATTGCTATTTCTTAAAACCAGGCATCCAGGTTGTCGTTAAAGAGAAGAATCAAACTACGCTTAGAAGACAGAATTCATCCCCATGCAGTAAACAGACATTCAACCACGGTTCCAACATGCAACAAACCACTCCCTTAAAATACACAACCACATAGAAGGAAGTCCATCGCCTTCATAACCCGATCCTTCGCTACAAAATTATACACAGAGAATAGTAATGGATCGACGCTGACGATGATGACGAAATGACAACAAACAACGAAGAACGATAAATTCAAGAAGCATAGCATCCTTACATCATTCCATTGACAACCCCTTAAAAACAAAAAAGAAACAGAAAAAGGAGGCAACAGCTCGCCGCTAATTCTACGACCTGCCGCCCCCGACACGCATAACATAACCCGCGGGCAAGAAACAAAAGAACCTTGAAATTTCCATTTTCGACGGAAAACTAATCGTTACTACTGGCAAAGGTTAAGCACAGAGACATCGTTTTGTAATCAAACAGAATTATCCAGATAAAGAGAGAGAAGCTCCACCTACCCTCTATATCCTCTTCCGGTTCCAGGAGAACCAGGCATCCACCTCCTCTTCTTCTCGTCTATCGAAGGAAACAACCGAAAGAAAGACAGAAAGAGAGCGAATATGCGACGAACTCTTGTAATTACCGACGGCTGTCCTCTCTCTGTCTCTCCACTCTGGAACCTTCGACGATTCCCTCTGTGTTCTGACCCAACGAAAACGACTCGGCGAGTCCAGGAGATGTCGGAAGAGGGGTTTCCCGCCCCGCGTTCAGGAAAATAAAACGTTTACCTCCTTCAGAAACAACTCAGCAGTTAGGATGTCAGTGGTTCGTGTTCGTATCGGATATAATCATTTTTATGTTGTCGGATATATAGCTAAATCGGAGCCGACGATGGATTTGGATTTGGATTTGGATTTGGATTTGGATTTAGACATGTAAAAGACAAAATGGTATCCATTTTGCTACTTGTAATCCAATTTGGAAAAATTCAGTTAACTAAAGTGTTGCACATCTACCAATTGACAATTATGTCTTTGATTTTCAAACCACATCAAAACCTGATGATGGAGTGTTTTCACGAGCTATGAAACAGATCCATACAAGTCACCTGCGTCAAATGATTGACATTTACTAAACTGTTAAAAGAAAAAAACCGACTATTTTGAACCTCAAGGGCTTTTAACCAACGATCTGCCAAAAGGAGGACTAACAAATGTTTCTTGGGCAAAAAATATTTTCCGTACCATAAAAAGCAAAAGAAAATTCTTGCTTTAGTTGCAATACATCAGATTCTCATCCATTGATAATTAATCATGCCTCCTATTGGCAAACCAATTGAAGATTTCAGATAAGATTCATAAGCCAACAGGACAGAAAGTGAATTAAATTCTTCCGTTTGATTGTTTTACTCCCAATCAACTAATCTTCGTAAGCAATCTACTATGTTTTTGGTTGCAGTACAGTCGGTCATACATTTGAAAATTGAACCCGGACCACCTCTATTATGTTTTCACAGTCCTGTTCGACTCATCATATTTTCACAACGTTTGGAACGTTCTAATCGTTGGGAATGATCTGTTAATAGCAACAACGATGAACAATCAATTGTGACTAGCTCTTAACGACTAAAACCAAAAAATTATGAGGTGATAGCTTTCCATTCAATACAAAAGTGAAAACAGTCTCTTCAACAAGTTAACATGCCTCTATAATTGGAGTACAAACACTGTCGCTGCTAACAGCTCGTCATTCGAAAAGAGGACTAGGGCATTCGCAAATTCATCGGTCAGAAAGGAAGATCTCCTTCTGGAAGATCCCAGTTATCATCTTCTTCATCTGCAGTCTTCTTTGCACGTGCAGAGTCATCTGCTGCAGATGGCGGGAATGATGGTGTTGACCGCCTGTACACAGACAAATACATTAAAATGATCTTGATCCCTTGGTCATCTGAAATTCGACCTCCAAATGAAAGAGAAAATGCACCACTTAAACAGAATATTTTGGTTTTCTTTCTTCAATTCTTTAGGTAGCCCAAGATTTTCAATAAAATTTAAACTGAACCATCCGAAAATCTGCAGCTATGAAATGACGAAAAGAGGATGTAGGAAAAAAGCAGCAGCAGAGATTTACAACTAATAGGTTATTGATGCTTCCTGCTTCCAGCTCTCCTTAATCGACGAAGTTCTCATTCAAGAAGAATTTGGAACTATCCTGGCAGGAGCAGGAAAAATGTTTTTCTCCATTCTCAAACAGGGCAAGTCCCTGCCTATCTTTCATTTAATCAGTAATCAATAGATGATAAAAGGAAACATGCTAGACAAGGTGAAACCATCTGGTAATTCATACTTCTAAGGCTAATTGATCACATGTACTATCAGATATACTAAACAACTTTCCCCAAAAGGTGCCTGAAAATTTAAAGAAAGTATATACTAAGATTCATTAGTGGACTTCCCAATACTTCTCAACTCAACCATCACATGAAATATTCATGACACTCCCTCTTGAGAGGATTGTCTTGACTTTAGACTATTTAATCTCTTCATTTGGTCAATCTCAATCACCTTTCAAGCATGTGTAGCTAAGATAATAGTGAGGAGGAAATGAGCACTCCAAGAACATCAGAGAATGCATAACTTGGTACGAACTTGTAACCTCATGTCACAGATTTATCAGATTTCCTAAAATGTAAAAAGATTGAGAAAAATCTAAAATGACAAAAACATTTTAGACTCCTATTCTTGTAGGATGTCCAAAAAAAAAAAAGAAAGAAAGAAAAACCTTCATGATATTAAGGGAGGGAAAAGAAAAAAAAAATTAGAATGAGAGATTACTATATTCCTTGTTCGTAGGCAACAATGCTTTCATCATGAAATTAAACACAAGCTATATACTTCATTAACAAGGCATTGATTAATCTTTTCTTGCAATGCACAGACGTACACACACATAATCAATCAAATTGAAGGTGGCCTCCCACCTGATCGTAGACTTGGAAAGTGTTAGAATCTCGAGGTACAAATAATAATTTTGATTTGCCAATATTCTGTGATTTGAATTTTGAAGCTAATGATTTTTGAATCACTTAAAAAAAACAAGATTTGAAAACCCGAACACCTCATTTAAGTTAATAATTAAGTAGATAGCACGCCTGATCCTTTAAGAAAAATCAAGAAAATGTGAAAACTAAGTAGTGGTTGAGTTGATAGCCAATATCCGGTACATGCATATGCATGTAAACGCTATTTACCAATTCCGATGCAGAAGTGTTATCCTTTTCGTTTGTTAGACATTCAAAGAAGTAAGTTTCCTTCCTCTTCACGATTTGCAGTTGAGATGTGTCATAACCAAGAATCATAAAGGTTGCAACTTCATCTCCTTCACTTTCGTAGTTGTCATTGCCTTTAAAATCTATAACCTTTCTGTTTGCAGATGCATAAAGACAGTTACCTCAAGATATACATTTTTAGGTTTAAATATATATAAGGAGATCGAAAGTAATCCTTTGACGAAATGTTTCACAAGTGACGACAACAAACCTTATGCTTACAGGCTCATGCATTGACAGATAGAATGCTCATGATTATTCTTCTGTATAGAGCACTTAGCACAACATCAGGTCATGATTGGCTGAATTTGGTAAAAAATTCTAGACCGATTCATTGTGTAAACTTATCAGGAAATTTAAACGGGTTAAAATGGATCTTCCTCTAATTGTAGCTAGATAAGTGAGTTGAACAATCATCATAAGGTGTCTTGACTTCAAGTGAGTATTAAACGCTTCGTTACCGGCTTCAGCACTGGAAAGAAAAACTGTCACGAAATACACAACGTCCATGAGGCTTGACAGACCGCAGAAACTTATAGCTGCCAACGTACGTGTTGCAGTAGATTCAACTGGAGGGGTTGCCCATAGAAGATGCCACAAACTTTGTTAAGCACCAAATTCACTTTTATCTTGGCATTTGGACGTCCTTTTTCTTCGCCAAATCACCAATAGGTGGATTTCAACCGGCTCTGTGACATACTCTTGCTTGGCACTCAAAAACAGTATTGTACCAGCACACGTACTAATTATTAATTAAGGCCAGGGGCAATATTCATTTTTTTTATAATATGATACCATTCAAAATTGTCAAGATGATAAAAACGAAGCATCACCCAATAATACTATGCGTCGAACTAAGACCCTCACATGTAGAACACAAGCGAATTACTTCTCCATGGCCACTAAAACTGGAAAACTACAAAAAAGTTCCTCTTCTGAGACAGGACAAGATAGTTGAAATTATTCCATCATCCCACCAGTTAATCAAGGCAAATGGACAATGGCCAGGACAGCAATAGATTTAATAGTTAGGAAATTACCTCCGGCGATTGCGCCTTCCAGCCTCTCGGGCCTTCCGCTTCTTCAGCTCCTGCTTGTTTTCAAAGAATCTCCTGCGCTTGCATTCCTGGATAATCCCTGCCCTCGACACCTCCCTCCTGAATCGGCGCAGCAACGCCTCCTCCGGCTCGTTCTCCTCCACCATTATCTGCACATTATACGCGGTGGCGCTGAAGGCGGTGGTGCTTGATGGGCTGCGCGATGAAGAAGAGGGGAAGGACCCCCAACCCCAAGCGACGGCAGAGAGCGATGCAGCACTCGGCTTCCCGAGGAAGGAAGACGGGAAGAGGGCTCCTGTTTTTGTTGAGGAACACTGGAGGGTGACCTTTTGATGGTGTGGAGAAGGAGAAGGTGGAGAGAGGGCGACACGGGAAAAGGCACCAGACAGAGCGACAGCCATGGATGATGCTTCCCTCCCAGCTCCGTGTAGAGAGAGAGAAACCCACACTCGTACCAAACTGGATGAGACGGACGCGGTTCCCCTTCCCTTTATCAGAAATTTTCACTGATAGGCCCGATCATTTTCCTTTATTTAGAAAATACATGTACGACCTAGCCGAGTTGAGCCTACTTTCAGTCACCTCGACTTCGGCTTGACTAATGCAAGAATAGCTCGAACTCGACTCGTCACTTACATGTTGAGCTCGAGCTCGAGCTCGACTCGATTAAGGCTCGACAAATTCATTTGAATAGAATTGATACTCATGGTTAAGTGTTGAGTTAGAACTCGACTTGATTATATTAATTTGAATATATTAATTTGATTAAGTCTCGACAAACTCGATTAAGGCTCAAGGTCGACCCAACAGTTTTATATTAAATTGGAACTCAACTGGATTATGTGAACTAGTTGGCTCATGAACTTGAGTTTGAGTCGTTCAATAAATGTCTTTCGTTGATTAATGAGCAAAATCTAAGCTACCTCACTGCGTGATAATAGCACCGAAAGTACACAAGTACACTTTAACTACGCCCCTTATCAACAGGGGCCTCTAAAGTTTTTATCAAGGGTGCGTTCGATGTCTGATCTAAGTTTCCTTTTATGTGTCCCATAATATAAATAAGCATCCTATTGTAATATTATATGGAAAAAAAAATTTGAGATCCTCAGTTCATAACCAAAGCCAACCTCAGATATGAAGTCTGATGAGAAGGGACCTGACCTTAAATCATGTGAGATTGGCATGATCTTTAGTCACCTCGGATTTCAAATCAAACGAAATCCTAGGCTATCAAACGCTCCTAAGATATTCAACTACCACAGCAAGGCCACATATGGGATGGTGTGGTCAAGAGGAATCTAGTTTATATAAGCTTCTCAAATTAAGGTCTCCAGTTCTGAGCTATGGCCATATGGATATGGAACATCTGGTGACTAATTCCTTAGTTTCTAATCAACAAATCCCAAGTGAAAGTTAATCACGGCTTTCCAGTTCCATTGTTTTTTAGGCCAAAGGTTCCATACTTGTTCCACTTGAGAGAGAGGTACCCTCTCATGCATGTGGCCTGAAACTAGGGGCATAATGAACGCATGCAGCCACGGGTGGAGGGAAGGGGGGTCCGCTTAGGCCATGGCCCCACCCCAGCCAATGAAAATTTTCTTTTTTACATTGAAAAAAATAATATTTTTTAATTACGTAATGTATTTTTTGTATTGGAATTCAGTTTGACCCTACCCGGATTTAGAGGTTGGATTGTTGGCCCGCTCCTAAAGAAAATATTGGCTCCGCCCCTCATGCAGCATGAGAGATCATCTAAGGACCTACCATCCGCTTTCACCACAGCTTTTACTAGTTGTTTGGCTTGCAACACAATTTTTTCCATTTGTATAATTCACACCCAGAAGATTCTCAATCAATCACCTCTACAAAGGGCCGTCATGTCATCACCTCCTCAAAGATGGACAAGGCTTCATGTTTCTCTTTCTTTCTTTCCATCAAAAGATTTTTAACACACACACATATATATATATATATATATATATATATATATAAAAGTTATGAAGGTTTCGATACATGGATGAAAATAGATCGTGAATCACACAGACGACCAAGGCTTCATGTTTCTCTTTCTTTCTTTCCATCAAAAGATTTTTAACACACACACATATATATATATACATAAAAGTTATGAAGGTTTCGATACATGGATGAAAATAGATCGACACAGACAACCAATGCATAAGAGAACTCTCACAGTTTAATACTCCTGAAATGTTCGTTTGGAACTTTGGGTCCTAGCAAGAGTATGATTCTTAGGAAGGAATTCAAAAAGAAACATAAATAGTTACACGACAATCAATCTTCCATCAATAAGGAAACGACTACTTTTAAGCCGTTGGCCTTGGAGAACATTTAATGTGTAAATAATGGCCATGAACGCTACTCGGCAACAGATATCATCACCATTTAAGCTGTTTGCCTGGCCCTGGACAATCACTTTGTGCACTAAAGGCTACGGTCCAGACATGGCTTGAGTATTGATGATTTTATAAGGTACCTAAGTTGATTTGCAGCTGGTTATATGCATCATATTGATGTGTGCCAATATGGTTAATGGTTAGAATACTCTTAATTCACACTTAAAAAGAGATAAAAATGAAAATGAAAAAGGTAAAAAGATTATATAGGATATTAATTTAAGAGATTACCAAAACGTCATTCCTTCATTTACTGCACACCATGTGCACGGCGCACACAACTTTCTCTCTACATATGAACTTTTGGCGCTGATCTGCATCAACATAATGGTAATCAAGCAATTTAACATTGTTATTTCATCGTACCCACGAGCAACTGTTCCAAAACTTAGGAACCAGAGGACTAACAGACGATCGTCTGGTCTCTTCAGTACGATTCCAGTACCCATTTGGCACAGGCAGTCGAGCTCCCATTGCTTCTCGCCGATGATGGCGGTGCCGGTGCGGCGGCTCTTCCTCTCTCTACCTTCTCCGACCAATCATCCGCTCTTGCTGATTGAAAAAGTCATCATTTTAGCCGCTGAATGCGACGCTTCCTTTTCCTCCCATCTTCAAGATTAGTGAAGAAAAAGGGGGACGGCAGCATGCAGCCATGATCAACTACATTCAACAGCGTCCTCTCTCTCTCTCTCTCTCTCTCTCTCTCTCTCTCTCTCTCTCTCGACGGCAAACCATGTGCTAAGGCTAGGACCTTTGCTAAAGAAAGGAGGAAAAAGCTGAGTTGAAAGTGATGCCTTCAAAGCCACGCTCCAAAGGACCTAACCTACGTTTGATTTTCCCTCACTTGAACTTTTCTCCAGAACTTGTTGCGGTCCAACAGTAAAGGCGATGGAGTCCTATCACTATTTAAGGCAAGCATGGACAGTCACCGATCAGAACACATTGCCTGAGAAAAGGCTCCTGTACATAAATGATTTTGCGCCTTCTTATATGGAGCAAAGGCTAGCTCCTCCTGACCGGGCAACGATGATGAGAACAAATGTGAAGCTAGAAAGAAGAAGCAGCAGACCCCACATGGACGAACCCGTCATGATCGCCGATCAGGCTCCGGTCGAGCCGAAGCCGAGGCTGCTGCAAGTGAAGGGGATCAAGAAGACTGCTTGCAGAAGGAGAAAATGGGTGGAGACCTTGGGGATTGGGAAGGAGATGATGCACATAATGGCAATCGTCAGGAGCCTGAGATTGGATTTCAGGTGCTTCGGTGCAGTCCCTACCCCACTTTCTTCTTCTTCTTCTTGTTCAGATGAAGAGGAATCCGCTGATCATGAGGATGTTGAGGATGATGAGAGTAAAAATTCGGCTCCCGCAGTAGAGAACAATGGCGATGGGGAAAGTGACAAGATTAATGAATCGGAAGATCAGGAAAGCCTTGTTCCTTCTCTTTCTCAGGATACACAGGTGATAAAGCGGTGCGCATCAGCTCCTGCAAAAGGGTGGCAGACTCGTGGCCGTGAACAAGAGAAAGAAGAAGAAGAAGAAAGAAAAGAGGGAGAAGACAGGGCACTGGGAGATCAAAAGATACTACAAGGTAATCAGGAGCAAAGCGAAAGGCTTATTTTAATGAGTTATGCGCCCGATTTCTTCAGGGTCTCCCCTGATATCACAAACAAGACGTGGAACGAGAAATCGGCCCGCCTGCTGCACCGGAGTCACAGCCTGATGAGATAACTTCAATTCGGCTTTCTTGCTTTCCTTTGTTTTTCCACAGTTCCGGTTGTCGATCTAATAAGTGTTCCTTTCCTTGTTTCCTTCGATCGAATGGAGAAACGTTGTTTCATTTGCATCTGTGCTTCTGCAAAGAGGTGGGAATCAGAGAATACTGCAGAAGCATCCACTTTTATTGCAGGGCAACGAAAGAGGAGTGCCGTGGATGATGTCAAATCATGAACAGCTCCTGCTTCTCTTGTTTAGAACATTTGTGGTTAAAGCGTGCTCCAATTTCGGTTTTGAATAATCTTCTCCATCTTTGACTAAGATCATTAGTATTTCTTCGTACATGAGACCCATTTAACATATTTGTTTTTTACTTCCATTTATTTCTTCCGATCCATCAGCGCTGCCGCCATTATGGCCACCACCATCTTCAATTTCCTTGCTAACTGCCACCTCCTTCTAATTACTGCAACCATCCAGTTACTGTTTATCTCCATATCTAGATAATTGGAAGACCGACCGACAAAACTTGGATTTGGGAGACTAATTAGTTTCGAGTACCCAAAAAGACATTCAGGATTTCGGATGAACGGATCACAAAAACAAATTCTGTCCACAACTCAGCGGCAGTAGAGATCGAGTTTCCTGGCTCGGTTGACTGATCCTTCTACTCATTCTGTTAGATCTTCATTTTATTTCAACAAAGAGTTTTGTACTCTGCGTATATTGGATGTGGACCCACTAACAATACATATATTTTATTTCATGCTTAAATATTGCAGTACTTATATTTGCTTTTGTGCTCAAACATTGCATATGCATATGCATAAGATAACAAATTGATTTAAAATAACAAATAAAGTTTGTATTTTAATTGTATGAATCAGCCCCACAAGACTCAAGTCACTACTCCAAGACCAATTAAAAATTTGTTATTTATATAGTGCATTATTTACAAAAATAAAATTCATGGTTCTGCCCTGCTTATAAAAGGGCTTAATTTCGTATTATGGTCTCTCTTTTTTTATGTGCATACGTTTTAATCGTTTTAGACATTCAAACACATTATATCTGCACTGACCCGAACATGTTCTGACCCGAACAAGATACACAAAACCTATATGTGTCCAACTTTATATGTGTCCAACATTATATAAGTTCCTACTCTTTGAACTATCCTGCACTCGACGTTCCTTTGCGTTGTCATTTAAACAGAAGCTCGGGTGCGTTGTGTACCAGACCTTTGTATTAAGTCTCGGTAGTCTGGTCCGAGCCGGCTTCGTCTGATAATGAGTCGGGCTCAGGCCGACCCGACACTTAAAACTCTGGTTCAGGCTTGATTCGATTAAATTTAAAAATATAATTTTAATATAAATAATAACATAAATATTAAATAATTTTATGTGGTTCACCTGGGCTGGCTCGATAAATTATCGGGCAGACCTGGTGCCTTTTTTTTGGGGTCTGGACTCCAATCGAGCTGGGTACTCACGAGCAACCCGACCCTATGCCCATGCTTACTTTGTATGCGAGATTGAAATGGCAGAGTGAATATTAAGTTTAAAAAAGATAGAAACTGCATTTTGTATTTTAGAGACAAAAATACCCTTCATAAGAGGAAACAAATCAATTTATTTAATTAAGATCTTTTGCCTTCTTTTCAGGGTATATCTCTTTAAAAATATAATTTGGTTACTGTTTTTTTTTTAACTTAAAATCTACTACATAATCTTTATTTTTTTAACTTAATCTCCATCATATGTTCTTGTTAAAATCAACCACTCAAATAATTTTCATCAAGTCTAGCATAAAAGGATTTGGTACTAGATATATAATAGATGATGAAGATTTAAGTTGAAAAACATGAAACTTGAACTCTCTTTTCTTAAGAGATCAAAATACATTTAAAGAAACTAATTTATTTATTTCCCTCCCTCTCTGACTCTGTTGATTGGTGACGCCTTCTGGCCACATTTTATCTTGAATGAATTTTTATTTTGTCCGCTCCCCATCTCTCTCTCTCTCTCTCTCTCTACTTGAAGGATATTTAATTATCTTGAGAAAACAACTAAACTTCCATATTTTTCAAATTAATCTCTAACATCAGATTTTCCTTAGAATCAATGACTAGATGATTCTTATTAAGTTTGGTTATATATATATATATATATATATATATGAAAGCATGTGCATCTGCTTGCTAAAAATAAAACGACTCCCAAATGAGCATGTACAGAATATTTTTTTTTTTTAAAAAAACAAGCAGTACAATTATTTTTCAAAGATTAGAATAGCACCAAACATAATAATTAAGAAATATGTAGACACTAATCTCAATCTTCAAGTTAACATAAATTTGTAATTACAGAGCCAATTCGGAAAACCTATGAGGGCAATCACTAATTGACTCATTAAAAACTAGGCAAAAGTTTATGCTGGACACAAATAGTGGGCAAGTATCAAATAGAGGAAGAGATGAGAGGTGTATGTTATATACGATGGAAAAATTAATTTTATGACAATGGTGGGAGGTCGTTCAGCAAATGCTGTGCGAAGATGCGGTTCATCTTCTCCGTGGGGTGGAAAGCGTCCCAAAATACATACTTGTCTGCATCCGCACAGGTGTAGGGACTGAGCTTATTGCACAAGTATCCCATCTCCAGCAGCCCCGTCGAGCAGCACCCCAGAGAAACCACATCAAACCCTAATCAACACAGACCACAGCCAAATCCCTCCATCAGTTGAAGCTCTTAAACTACCTTGAATTCAAGTCGACGAAATTTTGAAACTTAAGAATGAAACTTACCATGCAAAGATGGCTTCCGAATTGCTTCCAGAAGCACGTCGTAAGGATTCGAGAGCGTCAATCTCATGTCCGGAAGCTCAAGATTCAGCGTCTTCACCATCGCCCCCAGCTTGGCATTGAAAGCTAAGGCCACCTCATTGAGTTCCTCAATACACACGCTCCCCATAAAGAAGTTGGTAGTTCTTTCCAATGGCAGGCAGCCCATGGGAGCGATGCCGCTGAGACAAATTTTCCGGGCGCCCAAACTGTGCAATTGCCGGATGAATCCGGCGGCAAGCTTCACCAGAAAGTCCTCATACTCCTCGACGCTGAATTCTGTTCGTCGTTGAGGCATTGCGAAGTAATTCTCCAGGAAGTCGTTGGTTCCTATGCTGATTAAGTATAATGCACCGTTGATCGTCTTCGTTGCCTTGTCCTCCCCTAAGAAGTGTTTTAATCGCTTCTGATAGTCCTTGAAGTACTCTACCTCCTGCCATAATGGTATAACATCCTGTTCAAGAAAGAAAGCATTAGATTTTGTACCTATTAGTTACAAATCAAGGAATAGGA
>JAANDH010000001.1:1186898-1237280 GCA_011799765.1 Nymphaea thermarum | reverse complement strand
ATATATATATATATATATATATATATATATATATATATATATATATATATATATATATATATATATATATATATATATATATATATATATAACGTTTTTCATTAAAAAAGTATTACTTTGTAATTCTTAATGCAACAAGGAATGTGTGATAAGCAGCATACATAGCGGTTGACTTGGACGTCTTCTCCCCATGTTTCCTCGCATTGGCTTGGGTCTTGGGCATAAATTCGAAGCACGGGGAACGTCAGTCTCGAATGGAGTTCCGTTGTCAGTTTTGAACAAAAAATTCATTTTCAATCGATCAATCACAGGTGAGTTCACCATCATAACTCATCCCCCTTGTCTCCATTCTTTATTAAAAGCACGGGAAAAACTAATCCCGACCCTTAAGAAATCGAACAGTTTCTTGAAACGATTCAGAATATTTGGCGGAATCAAATAGGAGCAGCCTCGAATTGGCAAAACATGAACTAGCCTTAATCAACATAAAGAAAAGAAAGTTTTTGAAAATGTGAAGGAACAGAGTTATATGATTCATGGCCGATTCATGTTTACTAGGCGTTTTGCTTATACTCGAGTCCAAGTAACCCGAGTGGTTTTCGCCTTCTATGAAGCAGAGCCACGACCAGCTCCAGAAAATGGCGGATCACAGGAATTGATTTGGAAGGCCGGGGTGCTCAATGAGACCAAGGTGCGAGTGCCCATTCCAGCACGACTCTCGGGTGGCAGAACACGGCTCAGTGCCACACTAACGATGGGCGGAAATCGGGGCTTACCAGCACGTCAGAAGTGGCGTTGTCGTAGCCAGTTCCGGCAGAGGCAAAGCTGACTCCGGTGGCGAAGTCGCTGATATTGTACATGGGATCCAAGTACGCGGGGATGGCAGGCTTCACCCCCAGGAACTCGCCGACGAAGTCGGTTCCGAGCCTACCGTTCGAGAATCGTCCCGTCGGCCTCCCCTGGAAGAAGTCCCGCCCGTAAGGCTCGAAGTCGCTCTTCAGCACGGTGTCGATCTGGTTGTTGTTCCCCGGGTCCACCGTCGAGTCTCCAAAGACGATCACCGCAGGCACTTTTCCGGCCACACAACCCGCCGGAAAGGTGCCACTGCCACACACGAGGAGCCAGAGCATTGAGGCCAAGACCCCGCGCGCTGTCATCACTTCCCAACTACCCTTCCGCTCCTCCTCCTGCTCGTGCAATGCGGGGGGCATTAAAATATGAATCCCCCGAGAACCACAACGCGCCATACTGTGCAAAAAGGAGGCAGAGAAGCGGAGAAGGGCAGTAAAAGGTTGGGCTCTTTCCTTCTTCTTCCCTGTAGCTTCTTTGAAACAGGAAAAAGTAATGGTGAAAGATGCCATTTGTTGAAAACACCAAGAAACTAACCCCACTCAGATCAACACATGCAGAGCCCAAATCGGGTGAAAAAGACCAAACCGTTTGATACTGGTGCAGCTGCCAAAGCATTCATTATTCATTATCTCTCTCTCTCCAATACAGAGGGGGCGAGTTAATGGCTGTCCGGCCCAGGTTGCAATGCATGTGCTTTTACACAAGTTTTAAGACGTCGAGATGCGGTTAGATTTACCGGAGATGCAGAAGCAAAGTAAGGGAAGGCAGAGAACAAGGGAGTCCCCACTCTAGAGAGATCTATCTATCGGAGGACATATAGAAAGGCGTGTCTGCGAAGCGAGAGGCAGACCAGAGTCCGAAAGAACGTCGGAGTAGGTGAAGACAGAAGAAGAAATAAATTGACTGAAAACGACATGACTTTGCGTTTAGCGGCTGCAGCGATGCATGCGAAGGAGATGGAGAAGCACTGATTGTTGCTGCAACGCTGTGAGCACTGAGCAAGCGAACGCTGAACGGTGCCATTAAAGTTCAGCACCAAACTTCGTCCGATCTACTGTTTCTTTTTCAGGAGGTAGATTTGGCTTTGAATTGCATCGAATACTTTCTATTGGATCATCTCGAGATGTGAAAGTACTTTTGCTTGAGTCTGTACAATGAGCTTGTCAATATCGGTTTTCAATTACCAGAAATTGACCCACAACACCAACCCCTCTGCGGGTGAGGCCCATCTGTCGACGCTTCTTAAACGGGACTACTTCGTGTCCAGTTGGTAAAAAGTATGCATGGTACTATTAACCAAACAAGAGCTGGAGTGGTTTCCGATTTGAAACTTAATTTTTCAATCGATGTACATGCATCATAATTCATAAGTGCATAGAAATAATGAAAATCCTTGCTTTGAAATGCATATCACATAAATGTATAGTGTATAGTTATATACATAAAACATCAGTTGCTCAAACACTAGCTAGTCAACAATAATTTATAAACCAAGGTTTTCTTTAAAGATAACATAGTCTTCTAAAAAAATATTTTTATTGAAGCACGTTTATTAATTAATTTATAAACTAAGCTTTTTTTAATTTATAATTTCTCAAACACTAGCCAGTCAACAATAGTTAATTCAAGAATTACTTATAAATTTCTTTATTTGAACATCTACTCTTGAAGCTCCTGGCACTGAACTAGTGAGTTTTAAATTTCACGACTCCCAAGCTTCAACCTTCCAAACATGTTTTGACTGTTGCCGCTTGTCCCCAAGGAAAAGAATGCCATGGGGAGGATGCCCTTGCTTGCCTTATAGAATTGGGTGTAGCCTAGAATCTCGGAAGCTGCAGCAGCTTAGCTATGTCCCTCAATTCTGCTTGTTTTATGTTCTTGTCCAACATAGGCTCGTTAATGAAAGTTTACTTGCTTTGTTAAAATAATTCACATCTCTTGGCGAACATTGTTTGATAAATTTTGGTGCAATCTCTTTCTTTAGCCATTAATGTTCTCGAGAATAACAATCTGCTCGCCAGCTTAGAATGTAACAACATCACCTTTTGATTATTGTTTCAGCAGCTTAATTTACTGCTGTTGTCTTTTTTCTTTTTTCAAAAAACTTAGTGTTTTTATAAGAAACAAGCGCTGCTTCTTGTGAAACTTTTTTTTTTAGACTCATAGGGTTCACAAGTTAAGACATGCAGCTAGCATTAGGTGCTCTTAGTTCAAGAGTAACTTCTCCCCATTGTCAAAAAAGAAAAGTAAGATTATCATTAGTTTTCCTTCCTTTTTGGGGTGAAGGGAAGTTTATGAAGCGCGCTGCTCGAAGAGAGGTTGGTAATCCCCTTGTCTCCCTAAGCTTTTAGGATTCAAAGCTTGTTTGAGGACCAATATGGTTCATAACTCCGAAGAGTAGTTTCCTAGCAAGGTCGCAACCACCAGAGTCAGACAGAGCAACTCCGTCTCTAGTTTCTTCCCACCCATTGTCAGAAAGTAGCGTGTGTCGTGCGCATGGTATGCAATAAAGGAGAGAATGACATTTTGATAATTTGTTAAAGAAAAATGTGTTTTATAGTCTTTTTTACTCTTTTTCTTTTTCATTTTTGTTTATATTAATTTTTTTTTAAATATGAACTAAAGCTATTTTAGGCATTAACGATAAGCATATGGCACATACATTAAGAATGACCTTCTCGTTTTTCATTTTTTACGAGAACAACGTCATGAAAAAGTTGCTGCAAAAAATGATTTTAATAATAAGTTCCTGCATTGAGATAAAATTGGATAATTAACCATAAGTTTGAATTTTGCACCCATTCACATATTGCGCTCCTAAGCACTTCAGAGTTGAAATGGTTCAGGCTCAAAAACTATTGTCCAAATCGTGTTCAAACGTTCCAATATCATGCTGAAAATTTTGATTGTAACTTTACAAGTACAATTAAACAAAACAAAAATGAGAGAAAACTAATGTTTTAGTACAATGAGTTGGTTTATGTGAGACAAATATTGCTATGAAACAACCAACATCATGGCCACTATAGTTCATTTTCCTTTATTTATACACAAACAGATGTGCAACTAAATGAAATACTTAATCTGTCTGCTCGTTACTGAAAATCGAACCGCCTGAAAGCGTCTCCGTTTGATATAGGCATAAATAATAAAGCCATATAAAAGGCATATCCTTTTCCTTTTGGAACTGAAAACATACAAACTAGTTTGTCACACCGATACCGGTACGGGTACGGGTTCGGGTACGGGGTACGGCGACTATTATATGTAATTAATTTCAAAAATAAATTATTATATATAATTAAACCACAAGTTGTAACAAAAATGTCAATAAAAAGATGCTCATGATGAATAATTTATCAATGTTTTCATCTTGTTAATGAGATTTTTTATGTTAAAGTAAAAAAAAAACAAAAAAAAAAAGTAAACCATAAGTAATTTTTTTTTATTTTTTAAGTTATAACGTAGTTTGGATCTGGATCCGACCCAGATCCAGATGTACCAGGCCATACCGCCGTACCGGTACGTGGTGTGACTGCATACAAAAAAAAATGGTACTAAATATGGGAATTCAACGAGGAGAGAAACGTGAAGTGAAATATAAGTCGAACAACTATGCAGTTACCCTTGATTGAGAGGAAGCCCTTTTAAGTAGAATTGCATGGTCGAAGGATTGAAGACTGAAAAATAGGGATGCCACTGGATCGGATTCAAATCGGATATGCTCTTAGCCATATTTGTTTTTTCCGGATATTCGCATGTTCAGGCTTGAATACAAACGACAAAAAGTCAAAATTTGAATCTGAATCTGAAATCCAATTTCACAATCGAATCTAATCTGAATCCGACTTTTACATTCACATCTGAATGTCAATCCGAATTTTGAACCAAATCCGGCCGACTTTCAAATTGTAAGAGTATTGGGTATAAGAAATTCTTTTGAAACTAAATTTGATCCAAGTTAGAACCTGAATTTGCTCGGATATTTATGTATATCTGAATGTGAATCTAGCTGGATGTCATTTCCTAAATCCTAATTTGATCCGTGTTGTTAATTGAATATTAATTTTTTGTTCACATCCAATTTTTTAGGCATGGTTCGGTCAGATATCCAATCTAAATCTAATATAATAATTGTATCATGAAAGTAAGGGACTCGCTATGAATTTACTGTTTTAATCCAATCTAATCTAATATAATAATCTACTGGTTTAAGAATTTTTGACTTATAAGCCCGTTATGAAAGTTATACATAAAGCTTTTTAAGAAATCATGGTTAATATAAGTCACTCTGTAACAAAAATATTATCACCTAGAAACAAAGGCATTATTGGGAGGTAGATTTAGACAAAAAAAAATATTATTACATAACATTAACTTCTATCTGTCATGCTCTGGAAAGGGGGAAACATTCCAATCTTCCGTTCATTTGTCGCTTGTCCATTTGAATGTGGTCAGCTCGCTCCTACTTCCTCTGGTTCTCTTCAAGTTCATCCTTGCAAAATGGAGAAGGAAGCTTTCAAGGAAATGAAGACTTAAACTCATCTTTTTAGCATGGAAACTGGCTCGCAACCTATTCAAATGGCAGGTTTTCAAAACTCAGCTATGGCTTGACAGATTGTCCAATGAACAATCTTCTTTTCTTCTTCTTCTTGAGTCCAGGCTTATGAAGCTTTGATTTCACGTAAATTCTCAGTGTTTTCCTTTGCAAAAGTAAAATGTTGAAAATGAAGGCGATTTGTTCTTTTAAGTGTGATGTCGTTAAAGGTGTCTGAAAGGAGATCCTTAGATGCTTTGGAGTGAACAAGCTTCCCCCAGAATGGCTTTGTTTGAGGGCTCAAATGGTGGCGCATGGGATGTTGGGATTTCTCCCGCATACACAAAGCCAAATGTATATGCCCTAAATAAAACAAGATCATGCTCATGCTAAATCATCGAATTAAACAAAACCTTAAATTTAAAGTGGAAGCGTACTTGAATCCATCTGAAGCGCACAGACAATAGATTGTGGTATGATCTTCCAGAGTCTTTGCGGTGCACTTGAGGTCCCTCTCAGCTTAGAAACCAACGTTTCAGGCAACCATTGCACGACCCTAGAGACCACTACCATTTTATAATGAGGACAATTACAAATTCCACCCATCAAAGAGTCCATAATTGTGTACCGGTATCTATACATTTCAAAATTACCTCATACCAACTAAAATGACGTAATATCCCAAAACACATTCACTTAAGCAGATATTTACTTTAAGATAGCCATAATGTCTGAAATTTCTCATAAACATATGCCGGCCCACCAAATGATCTTACATGAGAAAACTTTTCAATAACAATGTACTATTGAAGTGCTGGAAAGATCGTCATCATATCATCATATAATTAATCTGGTTTTGCTGCTCTTACTGTCGATGCTAATGGTATGGATTGCCTCCACAATTAAATTAAAGATACATTCAATTCAAATGCATCACGATGCATTGACATTCCGTTACCCGTGGATAAATAGATTCGTGGAGAGAATCGTTCCAGATCAAACTCCATGGCCAAGATGAGTACTCAAGAAAACAATAATGCCAGCGTTTATGGCTTGCCAAGTGTCTACGGTCGGTGGAAAACGATTGCGACTTGACCACAATCGAAACTGGTTACGTGAACCGCCTGATCAACTTCTTTCCATCCATGGCTTTCTAGCGTGAGCGTCCGGAGTTACTGCCGAAGGGACAGAATGCTTGGACTAGTGCCTTCCATTTACTCTCTCAAAATTTAAGCAAAAAATCTAATTAACTAGCTTCTTAGGAATGAAGCTTTTTTAGAAGCTAAAGTTGAAGATTATGGGAATTGACCTTGAATCAAGTTCGCCATACATACGCATGATACGCTTTTAATATTTCTAAAAGAGAGCAATGTCGCTTTTAAAAGCAAAAGCTGAGAAAGAGCCTGCGTAGGCTTCGCTGTTGTGGGTCATCACGCGGACGGCCCGCATATTTTACAACTAAAAGAAGAAAACAAGTGACTGAAACGGATGCTTCCCTCACAAAGGAGGAGGAGGTGATCCACCGGCTTGCCTATAGGAGGAGAGACCCAGTTATGGCCTATAGAGATGTGGAAAGGAGGAGGTGCCGGGCCCGGCCTTCCCTTTCTTATTTTCACTGGTCACCAGTGGCGTAGCTACATTGTATGTTCAGACCAGTTTCTTAAAAGTTTTTTATTAAGCATTTTCGGCCCCAAACAAACATTTCTGCCTTCCCTTTCGTATTTTCACTGGTCACCGGTGGCGTAGCTACATTGTGTGCCCAAATCAGTTTCTTAAAAGTTTTTTATTAGGCATTTCCGGCTCCGAACGAATATTTCTGCATTTTGCGTATTTTTAAATAGAAATGTTATATATATATGTATATAGTGTCCAACCATATTTGAGTTTGTTTAAATAAGTGTTCCTCTAGCCAATTTTCTGACTCTGCCACGTGATCTACAACTGAGCATTTGCTAGGGTCTGGCATGTACATGAAAAGGAAGAGAAATTGATATGTCACATACCATTTAGTTTAGTCAAACAAGAAAGTCAGGCCTCTTAACTTCTTGTTATCCAAAACCTGAATATTTAAAAGTGTTATAAACTAATTTCATATAAAATTTTGTTTTTATGATAGTTATTGACTTTTTTAATTTTAAAATTTTGAGTCATAAACGCGGTTCATTTGTTTGTTATTATAATTGCGTTCTTAAACTAAAAAATGATTAGTTTAGTATATGTTTCTCATCGAGTCATTCTTAAGATTATTTGTATGATGTAAGATTGCCTAAAGAAAGTATTTTTATCAATCAATCTTTCAGGGGTCCAGTTTTCGTCTGTGTTATAATCTGGCTCAAGTCTTATCGTCTGAGTTGCCTTGAGCTAATCTAACAGCAGATAACGTGTTCATGATAGTTCACCAGATTACTATCATTCTTTCTTTGTCAAATAAAAAAAAGAAAGACAGCTTTTGTTCGAACCTAGAGAGCTTAACGTGTCTTTTGCCTTTGATGCATATTATAAACCAGCTACTCAAAAGTCCAACCTCTAACGAACCAACCACAATTCTTAAACGCGCATATTATAATGTAACGAAGTTCCTTACTTTACGTTGATAATCTTAGAAGATCGCGATCTGTCCCTTCTTTCTTACAAACAAAGGCAAAGTTTTACTCCTGCACTCAAAACCGTTTAGTTTTACCAACTTATTTTAGTTTTGAGTGAGCAGAGAAAACCCACCACTTGCCTTTTGGCAGAGCATGCTTCCGGCCCCTTTCGCCTGTCATGCATTGGTCGAAGGACACATGTCAGGGCAAGGGTTGGGCCGAACACAACAAGTGATATATAATAAGTGAGGTTGATAAACCTCATTTATTAAATACTCATAGACTTGTTACTTGACTGTTGATGTTTACTTAGAAAAAACTGCCTTTTGTGTAGAACCCTAATGTTATATATATGTATCCAAGGTTCGGACTTACTTGAGGGCTTGACCGGACTAATGGTACTTCCTTCAATTAGAATATCCGTTTATAACTCAAAAGAAAAATATTATATTGAAGCATGACAATAATTGCAATATTCAAACGGCGAACTCCTTCCTTAAAGTTGTTATTTGGCAGTCATTGCCTAGCCTATGAAAATTAAGAAGCTCTAGCAAAAAGAGATCGTGATAAATAGAAGGATGAAAATGTTGGGGAGAGCGTGCAAGAGATAATTTGTAAATGTCGTATATGAAAGAGAGAGAGGCTTTAAGGGGCATAGCGTAGCTGGTCGGGTTAGGGGCCTGAACCAAATTGATTTTCGTGGGCACTATGCTCCTGTGTTTTAAAGTGATAGGACGCGACATCCAAGTTGAAGGGTGTCTCGTTCTATCACTCACACCGAAAGAAAAAAAGAGGTGAAAAAAGGCGTGGAAACGGTTTCTTTAATTCAAAGAAAGAAGACACTTTGTTTTCGTGAGCAAACTTCTACTTTTATAAATTATTGCATTAACATGTCAACATGAAGGGAGACGATAACACGTGATTAACCATTTTCATTAACTTTTGTTATTTTATTGTTACAAGAGTGTTATCTTTGAATTATCGACACGAAACCAATGAGAGCGAAATCCTTAAAATCTTGCTGAATCTTAATGAAGTGCGGAGAGAAGATATCAAAATTTACCAAATCTCACATGTGCTTCGAGAATATTCTCTGCAGGATTGCAGCTTGCGTCGAACTTTAAAATGACATGACTTTCAAAGTTTACTAGTGGTCAGATTGTTGTGGAAAGGAGAACCTTATTTCTAAAATGTTCTATACATCTAACAAGCAGCTATTAGACGTTCATAAGCCGGATTTCATGCGAACTATCTATGCTATTGATTTTAAAAAGATTTAACAGTGAAAATTGAGTTGAACAAAACGAATTTCTTTATATTTTTTTGTCTCTTTTAAAATGTGTTTTAGTCTGTTGAAAATACAACTGAATTGAATTTTCATAATTTCATCATTTTAAAATCAATGCCCTCACAATTCCATGAATGCATATTAAAGCTTGGTATCGATTGGTTTTCATATTTATATTTATATTTATATATCTATATGTGTGAATGCACATGCCGAAAGACTGGGAAAGAAGACGTGGAAGGCAGTTTAAACAAAAGCGTAATCCCCTTCGTCACCTTGGTTTCTGATGAAACGTCCAAGGAACAGTAGCTGGGAATCGGAGGCCGGGCGGTTTTCTATCAGAGCTTCTTTCCTCCCTTTATAAGTACAGCAGATATTCGGTTCTATTTGAGATCAGAAGGCGAAGCTTCGTCTCTAGATTTTCTCTCAGCTTTTCATGCGTTCATGTCGGTTTTATGAACCAACGGAGCCAGGGGCTGTTTCCACTCGTTTGTTGATAAAGCATCACTCGGCCTTCCGCCAAGATCATTCTGCAGATTTAACTGGTCTTTGCTGTGCTTCCCCCTCTTCTTGATAGACATTTTAATGGATGCTGCCGCTCAAGGTTCTTCTTCTCCACAGATGGCTCGACCAGGTAATCATTTCTCTCCTCCATTTCTTAAAAAAGATGTAAGTATGGAAAATATGTACAGAAGGAAGGAAAGATAAGAACGAAGAACAATTGACAAGGTTCGAAAACAAAAAAAAACTTACATTCACGGGCAGAAAAATGGATCTCTCCTCTTTTTCTTGGTATCATTCAGTTACTCAATACACTACAAAATTTCAGTCTTAAAAAATATATATAAAACAATATTGCGTCGATTTTAAAGATATGATAGAAGATTTTAAAGTAAATTTTTCAGGGATTCTTTCTCCATTTGGTGTAGATTCCAATAAGAACAAAAAGATGCATGCCTTGAAGATCTTTAACAGAAAAAATCTTTAAAGATTTTCTTCCATTTGTTATAGATAATACACAGTGTGTATGCTCATTATAACGCGACCATTTCTGTTGGTGCTTACATCTGCAGACGACGATATGGAGAACGAGAATGTTCTAATGAAGCACGTTTCCTTCTTTGACATCAACAACGATGGGATTGTCTATCCATGGGAGACCTTCCAGGGTGAGTTCCATTTCCTTTGCTTTCGTTTTTCCTCCACTGTTTTTTTTTTTTTTGTAAATTTTTATACTTTCTTCTTCCTTTGTTTGGTCAATTTTTTGTTCTTGATTTTGTCTCACCATGTTGGTTTTAGGATTTCGATCCATTGGCTGTGGTTTGCTGCTGTCTACCATCAGCGCCCTCTTCATAAACATTGGTTTGAGTCGTAAGACCATTCCTGTGGTGAGTTCTTCAGATCTATCTGCATCCTTTCTTTCTTTGGTTCTCTCATCTTGCTTTTGATGATTATTCCTCTGCACTGCCATACATTTTCCAAACAGCCGCATCAAACAGGCTGGAATTTGAAGCGATCGATATCTTTTTTCGTGTTCTGCGCTCCGTTTTTGTGCCATTCGTTTGTATTCGATTCTTCTTTCCTTCGGACTCGGGCTTCTCGATTCTCTCTCCTTTGCTCAAGTGATGCTTTTATCAAAGTTCTAACGTTTTTGCATCGTGACTTTTAAGATAGAAGGAAATAAAAATTGATAAAACAGTTACCCATGTTTTTGTCATACCACTGCAATTTGGCTCCGTCATGGCCGCCTAGCGCTTCTGTAAGCAATAAATGATACGGTCCCCGCCAATAATTGAAGATTACTGTTCGTCCTTGAAAGTAAGCTAAGAGCAGCATTCTTTGTTGTAATTTCGTTACTGGTCCTAACAGGTATTTTGGACCCGTTTTTGTGTGGTTCTGGGGCGGCGTTGGTAGGCTGTTCCTATCTCCACCTGACCTGCAGAACAGATGCAGACGACTGGGTCAATGGACTCTAAAAAAAAACTCATTTGACTCTTAAAGACGCATTCGACAACCTTGCTCTTATTACCTCTCGAATTTCAGGATTGCTTGACATGTCATTGCTTGGGCTTGGTTTCTAACATCAGAGCATCAGTTGATTCTTATCTGTACCTGTTCGTCGTAACATGTTTCAGTGTTTCCATTTCCAGTTTCACTTAAGTATGGATCATACTCCCTTCATAGCACGACAATGTTCTTCCTTTTCTGCCTCTCTAACCCAGATTTTGTGCTTGTGGTGAAGTGGGTTTCTGCTTTTGCTTGGACAGATGACTTAGGGATTCTTCTGTATTTGTTTCAATGGGTTTCAGTTGCATAATAAGCTAAGCCAGAAATTTCAGTAACTACTCTCTTTTAAAAATGAGATTATTCCACGAAAGGATTTCACTAACTTATGCCAGTCCTTAAGTAATTGGCTTCGTTTGAACCTTCCATGCATATCTAACTTCACGGAAATAATTTAAGACCGTTTCCGTTTTTGCTCCAACTGAATTTAGATTCTCTGTTTTTTGTTCATCAGGCTATCTGATGCTAGTGGGAAGGCACAATATCCTTAGGTTCTTCCTTTGGCTGTACTTGTTCGCATTATTGAGTAAAGATGATTCCCTTCCTTTCCTTAAGATGATTTTTTGCTTGAGATTTGACGGCTGGATGCCACAGATGATAAGTCTGTTGAGTAAATTAATGGAGGCACAAAGCTGGAGTCTGTTTAATAATCAGGAAAGAATATATCAACATCACTCAACATCTCACAGACAGAAAATAAACTTTGGAAGAAAGAATGTTTTAAAACAGTCGGACCACATAAAAAGAGAAACCACTGCCATGGTGACTTACATAGTCCGAACTGGCCACTCAAGTGTGCCAAATTTTCGTATCCTATGTCCTTAAAAAATTCCAAATAGACAAAATTAGAAATTTCTTACGCAAACTTCACATGGAACTAGAGCATGATGGCTTGAAATTCCAACCTGTGGAATATCCAGACTAGCGATAGTAAGTCCGGCAACAAGATTCCCAACGAATTTCTTGTAGTTGTACTGTCTTCCCCAATCTAGTATTGGAAACACAGCCTGCATACCAAGAATGATCTTCTTGGATCTTGGATGGTCTCTAAAATCGCGCAATGGTTCATCTGCGACTGCGAAGAACATCTCCATAATTGTCCTTTTGAGTTCCTTCAGTGGATGTTTCCTGGGAGGAATACCGACCCTGTGAAGAGGCATTTGATCATTCTCTATGGATCCAGAGGTTGCACTTTTTATAGTCACAGAGTCTTCCGCATCACGCTCATCATGTTGAGAGTGATCCATCCCAGACTGTGTTCTTCCTTTCGAACATCCAAAACTCACTACCTATGCACAATCGAGCAGGGAAAAATCAGTACGAACTACAAAGTGCCAAGAAGTAGTCAGATAAGACTTCAAATAGCCATTTTATAACATTTTTCTTTTCTTTTCGTGCCATAGTTTTCTAATGGTTATAACGAGGTGTGTTCTTGACAATTATTCATGTTGATGTCTGATCATGTTAATTTTTTTCACATTTGAAGAGAAGATCAAGTGCCATTCCGGTAGGGTTAAAAGAAACGAGTCTCTCCTGACCATGTTTTAGCTGTTCATATCCTTATGTGTGATTAAATGATACTTACAATCAATATGCCATCATTGGCTAATCTTAGAATTTCTAACATATATGTAGCTCCAAATTGTCTATCTCGAAAAGAGTTCATTTTCAAATTTATGAATTTGATTAGCCCAATTATGCAATACTACTCTTTTGAATAGTAAAAAGTCCTGAAACATGCTTTTAGAGGCGATGGACAAAAGAGGAAAGGCTGGGGTTGCTCTTTCAGAGCCTTGAAAAACAACCACTCATCTTCAAAAGAAAAAGAAAAAGTTCTATGTCCACCAGATGTGTTCTAAAGAACTTATGATGTTTTGCTAAGTTTGAAAGCCGAATTCTTTTCATTTATCATATAATTGTGACAACCTAATGTGTGTGTGTATAAAGTCGACGGCAAGGAATGCCAAAGTCACATGGGTCGACGTCTTAATTTATCTCGACATGACGGATGGAAATGGCACGTCCTCTATATTCTTCTTTCCAGCTGAGCAGGTAATATAAAGTGGCAAAGCAGAAAAGGTAGAGGTAATTGTCAAGAACTGACGAAAGCATCATCAAGACGCTCAAAATATTCTCCAAAACTTTGTGCCTGTATGTATAAACAAACGAGCTGATATGACCAGTCACATCTTTTTTAACTAGTTTTCACTAACTAGATTCAATGTTTTGAAGGGCCCATTCAAACAAAAAAGGAAAAAAAAACACGCAGAATTATGTAGATGTGACTTGAAATGTTTAAAAACTTATAAATTGACCAATGCAAAAGTACGTTTTCTTGGACACACAAACATATTACATATATGTATGTATCTGATTTCTACTAATTATTGTTCTTTCGCTTAGGGTCGTAGTAATAACCACTGATTGTGGAGAGATAAAATCTTGGTCTTTCCATGAGGCACAGTTAGCTTATAGATCATAAAAAGTGATATACGTTACTTGGCCTTATCATAAAGTTCGAGTACCTTGTCTTTATTAGGGTACTTCAAAGCATACTGACAAATAACTTCATGGAATTTTAAATGGCGAAGTTTTTCTTAAATATAATACAGTGAACTTGAAAAAAAATGAAAAAAATATGATCATAGTTTTCCGTAAAGGCAATATATAGTGAAGATATTATATGGGTAGCTCTTGGGTGCATTTTCTTTTGCCATAAATTGGTGCATATATTATGGGGAAAGTTGTGTCACGTTATTTTGTTGGAGAAATGTGGAGCCTGATCCATTTAGCTCATTCTGTGTTGGAAGGAGTAATATAGCAATTTATGTTGTGGTTGTTGGGGGCTGCTTTCTTATTACTAGTCCGTGTAAGCTAGGGTCTGAGTTACGCCTGCATGAGGAGGAATCTATTCCTCTGTGGATTCGCCTGCCTCAGCTTCCAATAGATTCCTATATTAATAGGAGCACAATTCTCTTATATAAGGGCGGAGGCAGGGTCGGTGGCTGCCCCTCAGATTTTTAAAAATTCAAAAAGTTATAATGTAAATTTTTAAAATTATAGTTTAATATATTTGAAATTTTTGAAAAACTCTATTTTGATTCTTGTTAAAATTTTAAAACTATAGTTTGACTCCCACAACGAACAATAATTCATGGCTCTGCCACCAAACTTTAGAACTTTTAATATAGTGAAACAAACTCTTGTGTGACCATAGATGTAGAAAGGCACTTTGTCCATCTGTTGTTGTGCTCTTTCTCTCTCTCTTCTACCTTCTTCTGCATATTGAAGGAAGTGAAAGGGCCTAAGGCCGCTAAAGATCATCAGTGGTAAAGATTGCATGTCCCTAACATTTTGTGTCTTTTGTGAATTTGTGAAGGGAAAGAAGTCTTCACTCCTCTTCCCAATCTACATCGAAAATATCAACAAATGTAAGCACGGAAGTGATTCAGGAGTATATGACTCGGAAGGAAGGTTAGTTGACTTAGCTTCTTTATTCTTTAAAATAATACATTTATATGCACAAGCATGCACTGAAGTGATTCAGGAGTATATGACTCGAAAGGAAGATTGGTTGACTTGGTTTCTTTATTCATTATATGTACAAGCATTAATTCGTTCATCATGTGGTTGCCCATTCATGTGTCCCACCAGCTCTTTTTGAAAAATAGATGTAAACGCTAAACTTATTTATTTCCAAAATAAAGTGCGGACTCCATTCTTGCAAGTGAGACGCTTTTGTTTCGTTTCTTGATTTTTATATAAAATTATAAAACTTAATCATAACTCCGGAATGGTCTGAATCCGTTAGCTGCAAAATCTTTTCAGCCATACACACCAATCCCATCATGAAATTGAATGCTACGAGGACATCAGATGAGAAGAACATTGTGTTTTTGGAAAATGTGTTCATATAATACATCATTCAAGAACACCATGTTCTTGTTTTTAACATGAACATAAATATTATTATTAAATTTAGCATTTTCAACACTCTACATAATCAATGTGTTCCAGAAAGTGCAATCTTCTTCTTATCAAACGCGCGCTCTAAAACTCAAAGGAAGCCATATAGAATTAAACCTGCATCCATCAACAAACTTGATATCACGCTGTGACAGCAGGAAGTAATATATCGCGTTGCAACTCCGCGTCATGCAGGTTCGTTCCAGCAAAGTTCGAAGAGATCTTTAGCAAGCATGCTGTGACACATCACGATGCATTAACAGGGAAGGAGTTGAACAACATGTTGAAGGCAAATCGAGAAGCTAAAGACTACGGAGGATGGTAACCCGCTTATTTTCTTCGTTTCCCTTTCGGATCCTGTAGTTCTATCTACGTTAGGTGCAGCAGTGGCCCAGTAAATGCAGCCCCATGCCTTGATCACCATTAATTTACCTCAACACACAGATGATGAACACTTAACTTCATTTCAAGATAGCGTCTCTATCTTCCTGTTCAAGTAAGGTCTGAAATGAAGCTAAGTTAAAATGGAATGTTGAGGTAGCAGGGGACTGCACAATCTACGCCTCTGCACGACAATGGCGGCCTTTTGTTGCTGTTGACGCCCACACCTCTTAATTTAACAACAATATGATGCAGGGTGGCCAGTTGGACGGAGTGGGAGATCTTATACTACCTCTGCAAGGACGAGAACAAATTGCTCCACAAGGAGACTGTTAGGGCTGTTTATGATGGCACTCTTTTCCATCAAATGGCGAAGAAGAAGCGTTCGTCTACTGGTGATAACAAAAGGAACTGAACGAAGATCAAGTTAGGAACTTCATGGTGGATATATAGACTACTAAGCCTTTGCAGTTTCTTCATTGACAGGCCCTTTGCTCTTAATGCTTGATACGCAACAAGCCGCTTGATCATGTATTGGTTTAATTTAACGTCAGTAGATTAACTGACAATAAATTTGTGACGTGGAAAGTAAGTTTTTATGTGACATTTATTGGAGCTGTCCTTTGTTCCTTCTTAATTTTATGTAACAAGGAAGTCTGTGCGACATAGAGATGGGGGTTGGATAACATTTGTTTGGCTGTAAACTGGCAGTGGTCAGCATAACATTTGTTTGCCTGTAAACTATATAGTAATAATTTGCAGGAATTTCTTAGATCCCAAAGATCACATTGTACACCAAAATAATTATGATCATCGATGGGGGGATACACCATAGAAACTAAAAGCGTTGCATGGAATGGAGCAGGGAAGAGACAAGACACTAAATTCTGGAAAAAGAATTTGATATTGGTAAGCAAAAGAAGCGTATGCTTTTACTGAAAAACTGTCTATAGGGCAAACAAAAGAATATACAGATCTCAATGCATGAAAAAGCTGCAAGAGCAATCCTTTTGTTACTGTCCTCTGAAGTTCAACCTAATAAGCTGGTTTAATCACCAGACAAAAAACCATGAGCACAAGGAGACGCTTCTTGTCCTAGAATTAAAAGAAAAGGTCAGACATCATGCAGTTGTCATGCCTCACACATCAACCAGAGATCATCGTAGTTCCATTGCTTATAACTAGGTACATGGTACTGTTTCTCAATAAATATTGATGACGAGCGGCTCAAAGCTCTGAAGATTTCAGGCTCCAACTTAAACTTGCAATGACAGCTAGTATTTCATCCATTCTCGAGTGAGAGAAATCGCTGACGGAAAATCTTTCTACAACCCCTCCAATTTCAATCCAACTATTACCAACTTCCTTCTTCACACCCCTTTCCTTCATTATCTTCCTTGCCTCCGCTACGCCTTCCCACATTCCATCAGCAGCACACATATTGGACAACAGCACATAAGGGGAAGAGGAAGATGGTGATAAGGGGGACAATTGACAGATCTCCCAAACCCTTCCGGCAGCCCTTTTCCCGAGTTCCACGTCGCCGTGCAGACGACAAGCAGATAACAAGCTTCCCCAGAGAATGACATTATCGAACTTCTTGGCATACGCTTCTGCCTCTGACAGCGTTCCAGCTCTTCCCAATAGATTGATCAAGCATGCAACATGTTCCACCCCAGGCTCTATACCATAATCCCTCCACATCGAATCAAATAAATCTTTCCCTTGCATGACGGAGCCAACATGATCACAAGCAGATAGTAACCCAACGAAAGTGATAGAATCCGGCGAAAACCCATCTGAAACCATCCGTTCAAACACCTCGATTGCTTCATTACCATAACCATTACAAGAAAGGCCCGCAATCATAGAATTCCACGACACGACATTGTGCTCTAACATTGCATCGAAGACTGCCCAAGCATATTTTATACTGCCACACTTGGCATACATGTTTATGAGTGCATTCTCTACACCAATATCTACATGCCCAGACCTTGTCCTCATGATGTGTGCATGTATTTGGCGGCCTCTGCGTATAGAAGCAAGGCCAGCACATGAAGCAAGCGCGCTAGCAAAGGTGAAGTCATCAGGCAACAACATTGTCGAGAAATGTGTCAATGCTCTGTCATGATAGGAACAATGTGAGCAAGCAGAGATGATGGTGTTCCATGAAATATTGTCTTTGTCCACGATACAACAGAAAGCTTCCTCAGCTTCGTCAATAGCATTGAACCCAGAGTACATCGTCACAATAACGTTCCCCACTGGAGAGGTCAAATCCAGGCCATGTTTGATTGCCATGCAATGCAATTGTTTTCCACATTGTAGCTCATCAAGATAGGTGCATATGGTTAATGCAGCCATAAAAGTGAATCGGTCGAGAACAAAACCCAGCAAATGCATGCACTTTACCATTTCTAAACCTTTTCCCCCTTCCATGTTGTCCGCGAAGCCCGTAATCAGAGAATTCCATGAGACTGAATTCCGACCACCATCAATTAGATCAAACACTTTACATGCATCCCCACAAAGACCGCTCTTCATATACATGGTGATGAGGGCATTTGCAACGAAAACAGTAGACTCAGAGCCGGACTTTACAGCAAGTCCATGCACTTGCTTGCCAGCAGCCTGATTCGAAAGAGCAGAACATGAGCTGAGAACACTGGCATAGACATACTCGTTGGCGCAGACTCGAGGGTTTGCACTATGCAGGCCACCAAAGAGTTTGACAGCCTCAAGTGGACGACCACATTGGCTATAGCCAGATATTAAGGCGGACCACGACACAAGATTTCTGTGCGGCATTTCGTCGAACACATTACGAGCAGCAGCGGTATCCCCGCATTTGCAGTAAGAGTTAACGAGATGGTTGGAGAGGATAACATCAGGTTCAAAGCCAAGCTTGGCGATGAGCGCGTGAAGGGAGGCCACTCGTCTCAGGTCACTTCTGATGGCAGCACAGTCCTGCAAGAGGAAAGACAGCTGCTGCTGGACCAGCATCTCTCTTTCTCTCTCTCTCGCTCGCTCTGTGTGTGTGTGTGTGTCTGATCATCTTTTCTGGGTATTGCTGCATTCTTCCCCTTCATCACCTCTACCACCATTGACGCAGGATTCATCAACGCCATGAGTAGTGCCACCAACATACCTCCGATCAATTCTATCATGGCACTTGTTGCCCAAAAGCAACATTATCCATAACTTCATGATCAGCATCGCCAACTCCAATTTCCTAGGCGATACAAAAGAAGGGTGTGCAAACACACAATCAGAGGACCAAGAGTAGGTCTCCATTAGTGTGGACTCAAAGGCTACCGGCCGCTTCTGCAACTGGTGCCTCCATGGATTTGGGTAGCAGCCGGGGCAGGTATGGAGGGGAAATGAAAGCCGTTTCCTAGTGGCGCCTTCAGCTCAACATCAAATTGAAGGCTGAACATAGGTCCGGGTTGGATATAGTAAGATCTAGATCCGAACCCGTTATAGATCTTCTTCTTTCGTCCTCCTTTTCCCTCCGCTCGCAGAAACCAAACATCGAAACGAAATTTTTGAAAAAGGAAAGCGATTTGCCCGCGATCCCGCTGGTCCCCTGATTGGCGGGCTCTATATATACAGGAACTCTTCTGCGTTCCCTCTCTCTCTCTCTTCGATATGATCGATCGATCAATGTCAGACTCCTTCTGTCCTCTGGGGTGGCCGATTTCATTGGTAGTTTCTTCTCTCTTTTCTTTCTGCGTGTTTCCTTCTTCTTTTTCGGGTTTTGTTGATTGTTAGGTTTCTGTGCGCCGATGTTTAGGCATTTCGATCTGCATTTCCTTTCTTGACCTGTTCTTTTCTCTTCACTTTTGAGCCGATATAAAGCAGCAGCAAGATTTGATGTGCGGCGAGTTCGTATTCTTTTTTTCTTTCTTCTCGTCTTTGCCCTGTGAAAGTTGCCCACTCGCCTAAGTCTTAAGGGGTTTTGGGTTTGTGATGCATGGATCTCTTCTCTGTGTTATTATAGCTTTACCTCTCTTCTTCTGCGAGTAAGCTTATTGGTGCGCCTTCCATTTCAGTAACCGACGAAAAGCTTCAAATACTCGTTGCAAGACTGCGGTCGGTTCAAGTCGAAAGATTGATATAGCTTGCGGACGACGCATTTTCCTTGTGTGCATTTTATATTCGTCTTTGTGATTTGTTCCTCCTGTGGATCTGCATATTCCCGTCGTCGTAATCGTTGGGTTTCTGTGTTTTCCATTTCTAGGTTCTTTCTAGTCGTGGGTTTCCGTGCCTTCCAGTTTTAGGCTTTTAGAGTCAAGATGCTTTCTAAGTGCATGTCGGTCTCCTTTGTTCAAATGGTTGAACTTGATCATATCGAATCGTGAAGCCTTTAAATTCCCTGACTCTTGTAATACGGTTGTGTGGGAAATGGCATATCGTCTATAAACGCTCCAAGATTGTCGGCACTCCTAGAATTTAACCATCTAGCATGCGAGCAATCAGAAATTTTATTGGCAATCTTTAATTTGTGCAGGAAAGAGTCCTATAAGTCATGTAAAAGACTAGATGCTGTTAGCTTTTCTGTCTCCTCAAGTTGCTATTGATAAATTTCAGCATGTGGGTCCAATTTGAGGCTCCTTGTTTCAATTTTTGGTACTCATCTTTGATTGATGAATGCTATATGCTGTCTGGTTCCACCATTAGTCCTACCATTTTATCCAGACTAATGACATATTGCTGGATTTCATGCCATTCAAGATGGTTTTGAATGTACTTCAAAGTGAAACTACAGATTTTGAAAGATTTTCCCGTGGTGGTGTAGGTCTTCAACTTGTGCTACGTGGATTTGTTCTTGAGCCTTTAAGCTTACAGGATATGAATGTGAGTACAAAGAAACAGCAATTGAAGATAAGTCTTCATCCAATGCTGGGAAAATGACAGATGTATGGCATGATGTGTGACCCAAGCTGATGACTGGAACCGACGAAACAATTTCCCAATAAAACTGATAGAATGTGTAGTAGAATGTTAGAGAGAAGTCACATTAGATATTTTTTATAATTAAAATTAGTGTTAGAATGAAACACTTTAACTATGCTTTGAGGAACTTTAACTTGTTAGTGAACGTCAGTTCTTGACTTGGGATAATTGCTGAAGCTTAAATGTAAATATAATACTAAAAAGGATAACAGTGTACTTCTCATGAGCTTTGTCACATGGGTACTGCTGTAAAGCAGTGTACCCGTACTGCTTAGGTACGACACCAATACTGGTATTGGTATTGTCTGGATTACTTCTTGGGTATTAGTCAAAGAGTACCAGATATGGTCAACGTGCCTAAGACCGTATCCTTTTGATTTGGGATTCAGTCAAAGTTGACAGAGTCCTTTCCTATCTAAAATTTAGGGTTTCAGTTTTGTTATTTACACCATTTGGACTCAAGAGACATACAAAGTTGCGTTTTCATATTTTGTTCAATATTTTCTTCTTTAGAAACTATAAATTTTGAATCATGAATGTGTTATTTTATTATGTATATATACACACACACAGCCGTACCCCTGTACCCAATTTTTTTTAAAATAGTTCAAACCAGTACCCCTACCAACACACATGCCGGCACCCGTACCCGTACCTATGTGATATAGCTCATGAGGTATATCCTTAAGCACTCCGATATTTTTTATTATTAACAAATTTGAAGAAATTATCACAGCTCCAGATATTTGTCTTATTGACAACTTTAAGGAACTACCAGTCCTAGTTATAGGATTCCTTCATCCTGCAGCTCCTCTATGGACTTCAGCAATTTCAGATATCTTTGAGTGCTTGGTAATATAATGCTGCATTTTTTTACAATAATCACTGGAAGCAATTCTTCTGTTGGTCTCAAGTCATCAACGGTAGTTGCATTGGCATGTTCATCGCATTAAATTTTGTTGTACCGATAATATTTTTGTATCTGTATATTCTCCTCATTTTTCTCTCTAAAAGTTGAAGCTTAAGACCATAGGCTTATATGTCTATTTTTATTAATTTTATTTTTAGTCAGGAGACTTCGATCAACTCAAACTGAATCCTGGCTAGTCCTTTTAGAGCCTTGATCAACCAAATCCGACTTCCAATTTTCACAACTGCGTCGTATTTCTTTTTTTTTTTTTCTTTAGCACAAATTCTCTATTATAAAATATAAATTTAATGCACTGTTAGGTTCTTGAACCATTTTAAGATGGTGCATTGCTGATAATATTAATTCATGATGCTGGAATGTCAATTATAAGTGTGATTAGATGACCTGTGTTTTTTTTGTTTTTGATTTGTGAGTGCCTTTTGCTGATAAATATGATCATACAATTGGAAGAAAGTTGATACCATTTTGACATTTTCAGGTGATTGTTATTGGTTCATTCCGAGTCATCTAGCATGCTAAGCATGTCTAAATCTTTGGTTCAACCTGAAGCTTGTGACAGTTCAGAACAAGAAGTTGAAACGTTTAGGCCTTCAAAAAGAGCCAATGTATTTCATGATATTACTAATCTTTCTCTAAATAGCAATTTTGCACGATCCAAGAGATATAAATCTGAATATGATAAACCTTCAGAAAATGTTGGTAATCTCATATCTAAAGGCTTGTTTGAAGCCAAACACAATTATTCTGGAAACGATGAAGTTGCATGTAGGGCTTGGGACTTGCATAGCCAAATTTATCCTGGCATAAAGACCAAGCAGAGAAGCAAAGATATAGTTGGCATTACATTGAAAGATTCTGATGATAGAGAACCTAGCAAATCTTCTGCAAGTGGTAATGAAGACACTCAGTACATTCCTCAATACTTTGAAGGAAAAAAGGTAGTTTCTTCGCCAAACTTTCTTCATGAGCAAACTGATGCTGCCACCCTTAATTCTCAAAGCTTTCTTCGAAGGGAGAGGAATCCGTTGGACAGTGATAAAGAAAACACCCCTGAGATTGCTGAAATTAACAGGCAGCCCCTGTCTGGGGCCAGTCGGTTATCTGCAATTAATAGAGTTACTTCCACAACCTTCTCATTTCCTGATATAAGCAAAGGAAGTGTGGGAATTTCTTCTGCAAGCAAGATATCAGGCATTCAGGAAACATTTGTTAAGGGAAGTGAGGAGGTTCATGCCGCAAATGGGGGTTCATGTGTTGAATCAAGTGATGCAAGTGCAATCAGAAAAGCTACTGATGTGTCTGGAACAATCTTGAATGAATCTGGTTTTCAAGAGGATATGAGCTGCAGCTCTCAAGTCAGAAGTTCTTGGAGAGAAGTCAGTGGGCACGACAAGTTCCATATGGATAAACCTGATACAGTACAAAACTGCTCTTGTTCCTTCTGCTGTAAAGGTATTCAGTTCTACCTGTTCCAATGAAAAGTTATCCTTTTTGCATGACTTGTCCTTTAGTAGTATTTTCTTCAAGGTTGAATTGGAGATTATCGAAGCCTCTTGCATTTTAGTTTCTGCACCTTGCCTAGCCGGTTCCTTGAGGCCAGATTGTTGTTGGATTATTTTCTTATTTTTCTGAAGCTGTAATCTATATATAGAAGACAGATTTCCCTTGGATGATTTTCTTATTTTTCTGAAGCTGTAATCTACATATTGAAGACAGATTTCCCTTGGATGATTTTTCTTGTTTTCCTACAGCTGCTTACATATGGTCAGAGCTTAATTATCATGATGTCAGAGGCCGTTTGTCAGGTAATCGACCATATCTTTTTCTGGTTTCCTGTTTAGTTGGATCAACTGTTTTGCATATAATCTTTCTAGTCTGTTTAATCTTTAAACTTCAGCAGCATGTTTATGGTAGAACTTGACCTGGAATAATTTGGATGTTCCCTTTACTGTTTCTTATTTTTTGCATTCTACAGTTTTGAAAAAGAGCATTGGAAATGTTGCATCATTATTAGGAGGGAACTTTTTCAATGATCTTGCTAGAGCCTGTCATAAGCAGACCTATGTGTGCAGTACTAGTCAAGAGCCTGGTAAGAGAACTTTGGAGTCCCATCTTATGCACCAGTGGAGGTCTCTTTTCCTTCAGACAGAGAAATCTCTTAGCTCTGAAATCATGCAGCTGGTAATTAATTTCTCTTTTTCTTTCTGCAGTTCATGCTTTTAATATTCTTATTTCTTCTGATAGTTTGGGAAATTACTGGTTTCAGTCTGCCATTAGGAGGGTGGGTGGTGAAAGTGCCAATTGAGAACGCATTATTTCTCCTTCAACTTTGTTTTGATGCCTCCCTACATGCTCATCTTCCCCTTTTCTATGCAGCAATCCAATCTTCAGAAATTGAAGGGACTTAGGGAGGATTGCAAGAAGGATTTGGAAGTCATTCACAATCTTTGTCCAAATGGCTTACAGGAGGAACCTTCGTGATCCTGTTATTACTAGTATGAATGCATCTCCATTTGCTTTAGGGATGTTTGGAGGGCATTCACGATGGATTTGCAAGTAGCATCGCGCTGATTTTTTTGTATTCTTTTGTTGTTTCTAAACTGATCACCAGCTCTCTCCTCATATGGTCTAAAGTGCTTACATTTATGCTACTAGATTTTTGTTACTTCCATCGTTAGGAAGATCTGTACTTCTGGGGTGCTTGTAGATTTCTTTATTTGTCTGTACTCTTTTCAATGACCAGTTGCTGCGTTCTTGCAACTGCAACAGCCCTTGCAGGTAATCACAAAGAATGTGGGATTGTGCAGAGGATACACCAAATGCTTCGTATTTGGACTATCTTTGTCTTCTTTCTTTGAGGACATATATATGGGACTGTATAGCAGAACTAATTCTCTAGGTTGTCTAGTGGAGCTTATTTGAGCTGATGTCACTGTGAACATGTTATTACAATACGAATGCTGATGGTCCAATTTGGCCAGTCCTGTAGTTCAAGTTCAAATTTTATGAATTTGGTTTGAGCACCAGTTCTATATTTAAGATATTTCACCAGACATATAAGATGATTTTTCATTAAAGTCAAACAATTAATTCAGACAGTTGATTTGAAAATCTTGTCTACACATTTGAAAAACATTGTTCTTTTTTCACGGATTCACCATGTTTTGAGAACAAAGCACAGACCGATCTGGTAGATTTTAAAAAAATGACCAACCTTGGGTTGTTCAAACTCGAAACTTTCAAAAAGTTTGATTCTTGAAGGACCGTCTAGACAATGCAATATGGATGACGAATTTCCTAAAATGTATCTTTTTTTAGTTTCTTGAAGAAACACAAGACGAACATGTGGAAGTGTCTTGCCAAAAAACAAAAAACACAAACAAGGTTCTGTTAATGCAACACATAAGGCGTGAAGCATTCTTTGCAGCAAGGCTGAATATCACAGTTTGATATGCTTATTCCTAATTTAAACGTTGCCTTTGCACGTCCAAGTTCAATTCTCCAGCAATATTGAACTCTTCTGTTGGTCGATTGTGCTAAGCAGGTTTTCCAAGACTCTAAAATCATGAACATGGGACAAACTTCATAGCTGCTAATGACTCTTCAATAGGGGAATAAATAAAAAATTTAGTCATGAAACTGGAAGGGATGAAAATGGATGAATTGCAGATCAACTGAATTTCAATATTATTCAAGTAAATGGCCTTTGTTTTAGCGGCATTGATCGTCGAATCTAAAAAACAAAAGCACCAGCATTATGTCAATGACGTTTCATGATTCATTGATGCTGAAGATGTGCCACTGAAATTCATCTAATCGTGAAATTTAAATTACAATAGCATGTTCACATTGACAATAGCGTTGTTTCAATGAAACAGCATAATTCATGGACATGTACTATATTTCGCCACAATTTCTCGTAGTATTTTTTTAGAAGCGTGCACTCATTCATGTGGTTGCCTATTCTTGTGGCCCAGCTTAATAAAAAATTAACGTCATGACAGAAAGAGTATATTCTGTTGGTCAGTACTTCACTAGTAAGTTTCATGTAAATGGGCTATTACACATTTGCACAAGCTTATATATATATATATATATATATATAACTTCACTAGTAAGTTTCATGTAAATGGTCAGTACTTCACTAGTAAGTTTCATGTAAATGGGCTATTACACATTTGCACAAGCTTATATATATATATATATAACTTCACTAGTAAGTTTCATGTAAATGGTTAGTACTTCACTAGTAAGTTTCATTTAAATGGGCTATTACACATTTGCACAAGCTTTTATATATATATATATATATGGTTAGTACTTCACTAGTAAGTTTCATGTAAATGGGCTATTACACATTTGCACAAGCTTATATATATATACTGTCATTTGGCTCAGAGATGGTTTCTGGGCGTCCTTCTACCTTCTGTCGAGTCTGAAAGGATGAGGTTTTCTTGGTGAAATAACACCACCAATGTCTAAACTGTCAAAATGTTTCGGAACACATTCAAAACCAGTATTGAAGCTGTTGTACAGTGTCCATGTTGCCATTTACTTTGTGCCATGGTTGAGAACCGCAATGTCTTGCGCGCGTGCAAGAAAGAAAGAGAGAGAGGTGCTCTAAAAGGAGAAAGAATATTATGATACCTGAGCTACTGAGAACAAGGGGGCATCTTGTGAACTGAAGCGTGTATGGAAGATGGCGTAGATGAAGGGACCTACACAGAGCATCAAAATGTACATCCGATATTATTAAGAAAACAATGAAATGGTTCTGTCAACTTATAAAATATGGACCATTAGTGTGAAAGATGTGAATGATTTCAAAATCTAATGTGAATGCAGAGTAAGGCGGTACAGCGATTCTGTCATCCATCAAAAAGTATGTCATGACTCTCCTTCGATTAAGAGAACGAGTGTGGGGTTGGTGCTGGAAGAAAGGGAAATGAAGAGAGATGACCATGCTCGAAATTGGAGGGTGGAATAAGTTCCCACCATGGTCCTCACCTTTTTAGTCATAAAGTTTTTATTCCATGAAAAGTAAAGCACCAACAGTTTTCAAACTCCACTTTCATCCTTGCTCTATAAATTGGGGGTCACGAAATTCAATTGAGTTACACACTTCCGATCAAAAAAGAAGAGACGGAAAGCACCTTCGAGTTTCATCATGGAAGCATCTCAAGTGGTCTCCCAAAGGGATCAGCTCGACTGCCACGTTCTGCATTCATTTCTTTTGCGTACGTCCTGATGGTACTCCTGCTATCATGATAATAACGTAACGTCTAGTACCAATATGTGTCGAAACATGCGTATTCAAGCCTTTAGATGTGAAACTACACGAGTTGATATTGTCTACTCTTATAAATGTAGCCTGCTTGTGTTTTTTTATTGAAGTGGTTTTTCCGTGTCAACAGAGGGCTTTTGATAGTGATTTTTAGTTAGTTAGCGGTGATAGCTAGCTTTGATCTTTTACTGGTTCATGTCAAGTGTAAAAAGTGCATTTTCCTCCTTACCAGTATCGGTGATTCAAATTTTATGTTACTAAGTTTTCATTTTATGCACCTTTAGCATGTGGCAGTGAGCCTGAGAGCTAGAGAGAGAAAGTCGACATATGGTCGATCTAAAACTATTTAAACTCTGCATTTACCAGGCAATGGAGCAAGCAACTGTGAAAATCTCAAAGAACTGCTAACCAAAAGGAGCACGGAAGATCTCAGGCGTGTTGTTGAAGCTTACAGAGCTACGTACAATCAAGACATCCTTCACCAACTTTCCAACATTCAAAGAAGGAACAACTTTCTTGTAAGCACTTTTCCAACTATACAAGGTTTCATCAATTATATGTGTTTAATTTGTTCAGTTTTTCGATAATTCCTTCTGCCCACATCTCAAGGAAAAAAAATTGTCACCCTGGTTTGTAGAGTCTAGTGCACCTCCAGATGATGGAACCACGTGAACGGGACGCTAAGTTACTAAGGGATGCATTGCATGGGCCTGCTCTTGGCTCTGACATTCTTATTGAAGTCTTCTGCACGCGCTCTTCCTCTCAGTTACAATGTATCAAGCAAGCTTACTGCAGCCAATATAATAGAAATATTGAGCAAGACATCTCACTCAAGGCCCACAGCAGCCTCAAGGAGGTACTTCTTTAACTAGATAATTACGTTTGCGTTTTTCCTTGCTGCTAAAAAGTGTTCTGTTAGCCCCGCAATGTGTGGACTGCACCATTGAGACAAGGACGCTCAGGTAGTCAGGTTAACTTTAACATGTGAGCGGCATTTTCCTTTTAATGAAGGTTTTTCTCTTTGTTGAAGGGTAGTTTCATCCTTGTCGAAAGACAGAAACAAAAATGGAAATCGACTTGGTTCCTTCTTTTTTTTTCATTTTGGCATCTTTTGGCCCCTAGCATTTACTTGAATCTGCGGTACCTACTTGGCCGAATATGGTATTATACCTTCAAAAATTGACGGGCATATGGTTTTGTAGGTACCTTTCAAATTTGATGCCATAAGTATCCAAGCTGTAGTGCATCTTCTACTTAACTTGGCCCCATTATTGGCGTTGCAAATGCTTTTGGTACATAATAAAAAGACCCTATACATATATAAGAAAATTGAATGGTACTCTAGTTATCTAGAGTTATCCAACTCCTGTTCGATCTAGCGTATTATTATGTTTTTGTCTTAACTGTCCATTGAGAGTGTGTATATATATATATATATATATATTGAATGACTCAAGTCACCTAGTGCTGTAGGTTGCCGATGACAAACACCATCGGATGCACAAGTTAAGACCTCCAATTGAATGCGCCGGGTGGGGGATAGGGTTCCTTCTTAGCTGAGTTAATTTTGGAAAAATTCTTAGAAAAAAGTTGTTACTGTTGGCTTTATTTCATAGGTACTAACAGCACTGTCAAGCATCAACGGAGCAGAAGGATCAAGAGTTGACGTGAGCATGGGCATGTGCGACGCAAAGATTTTGTATGAAGCCATAGAGAGCGGGGCCTCCACCGATCAAAGAACCATTCTCTCCGTTCTGACGAGGAGAAACATAGAGCAACTAAGGACGATTTTCCACTGCTACGAGCAGCTCTACGGCCACCACATCTCCAAGTTCTTGAAGCAAAAAAGGCATGGGGAGTTCGGAAGGACTCTCAGCTCTGTAACTCGCTGCATCTCCTATCCTGAGAAGCATTACGCCAAGCAGCTGAAAGACATGTGGGTGAAGCGCCAATTGGCTCCCGAACCGGCGACCGATCTGATGATCCGCGTCGTCGTCGCCAAATCCGGCGTCGACATCGGAGAAATTCGAAGTGCTTTTTCGAAGAAGTCTGGCGGCACTACACTTGAAACAGCCGTCCGCACTTTGATGAGTGATCCTGACTACCACACTCGCATGGTCGCCGAAGTTTTCCTAAAGATTGTGAAGTGCAGTTAGAATATGCTCCTTCACTAGCAGTTGCATCTGGACCCAGAGAGTTTAACTAGAACTTTGTTGATAAATAATCTGATTTGCAAGAGATGGTATTTAAGAATGAAACAAGTGAAGGCCGTTTCCCATATAGTCGCTAATCAGCAGTCGGTGGTTAATTTTTGTTTTTGGTTAAGAGTTGCTCCCCTGGAGATGAATTTGTGCGACAACCAGAATATATATGCTTCATCTTTCAGCATTCTGCACAGTTTCATAACTTTGTTTTGTTTGAAAGGAAAATGTGCCCAATAACTTTATTACTGCTTTGCCTCACGATCTTTGAAGATTTATTAGTCAATTGAAATGTCCAGTAAATTTTAATTTTTACCAACCAAAAGGGTTGGTGTAAGAAGGATTGCCCCGACTATATATATATATATATATATATATATCAAAAACAGATCATAGAATAATGAAGTTCATCAAATCCTACTATAAAATCGCAGATCCAGGTATTCAAGTCTGGTTTTCTCTTCCTCTTGTCCAAAAGACATAAAAATCATACGTAGAAACGCGTCAACAGTTGGCAGGCAGTGGGGTGGGAAATTGCCATCCACTAATCGTATCTATCTTCTTACGAGATGATGAATAAAGGCCAATACTTAATACTATTTTACCTGTCTTTCCCGTTTAATACTATTTTACCTGTCTTTCCGTGTCGTCTATCCGAGATGCCTTTCGTAGCATCCACGAACAGAGACCCGGATAACCATTCAACACCTTTTTTTAATCAATGACAACAAGAAAAACTCTTGAACTCTCTGTCTCCCTCTCTGCAGAACGACGTCAGACAGAGAAGCCAACCGGCGACACTTTATTCTCTTCAGACCTCCAGATCTGTCAGCAAGGTACAGCTTAAGCTAGAATTGTCAACTGGTGTTCTGTGTCGCCGACAATCAAGTAATGAGCTCCATTGCGCAGAATCTTGGTTCCGTCCTCCATG
The DNA here is from genome assembly GCA_011799765.1 of Nymphaea thermarum. Taxonomy (NCBI): domain Eukaryota; kingdom Viridiplantae; phylum Streptophyta; class Magnoliopsida; order Nymphaeales; family Nymphaeaceae; genus Nymphaea; species Nymphaea thermarum. The sequence continues at coordinate 1,207,301 of JAANDH010000001.1, read as the reverse complement.
GCGCTGCTTAAGTGCTCGCATGGCTCCACTACGAACTCCACCTCTGCCCTCTCTCCCGCTTTTACATGAGTACTCTGGAAGCCCACTAACTGCTTCTTCGGACTGCCCATGGCAGCAACGTCGTTATCCCCCCGGGAGAACAGCAGAACCGCATGGCGGCCGTCCATGGTACCATTGTTGCTCACTCTGACGGTTGCAGAGAACCTCATTTGATCGCAGGCGTCGACGCCGAGCTTCTCAACGTCGTAGTGGTAGGCGGTGGCTGCGCCCTCGGAGGCAGGTCGGACGGCCTCGCTGCTTCCGGACAGGTGCAAGGGACGGTTGGTCACGGAAACGAACTCGTAAGAGTAGGTGGAGTAGCTCAAACCGGAACCAAATCGGAACACTTCTCTGCCGGTGTAGAATCGATAGGTTCGGCCGGGGTAGCCGGTTCTCGGGTCCGGCCGCATTCTCATGTCAGTCATTGGAACCGCTGTGAAGCTTTCTGGATACCATGTCATTGGTAATCTTCCACCTGAATACAGGAAGAAGTCCATTTATTGAATACCAACTTGAACATAAGCAACTTGGCACACGAAAACAGCAATTTTGAACCTAATCACAAGTTTAAGGACAAAAGTTAAAAAGGCAGAGCACTAAGGCCGAGACTAGATGAACGTCGTGTGCTGAATTTGCCTCCAATTTTGTCAATTTACAAGAGAAGCCGCTTGATGGGAAATTTACAAGTACCTTTTTCAAGCGTAGAACAAGTCACAAGCAGGTGTATTTTGTCAATGTAAAACACCACCACTTTGATGTACAGTTGGTTACATTGACGGATTTGACACACTGGTGGAGTTCTGGGTGTATCTTACATGAAAAACCATTTTGTGGTTTGTGACAAGCTAGAGAGTTTATGAAGCAAAGGCTTGTCAATATTCAATCGTTGGTACGTTAGGAAAAGAAGTAAGAAAAAGCAAAAACAGGACAAGTGAAGAACAGTACCTGGGTTGTGATCCCCAAAGATTACTTCTGCGAGAGCTGTGCCGCCAGCTTCACCAGGGTAACCAGCCCACAAGATGCTCCCGATCTTCCGGTTGTACTTCGCAAACGACACGTCCACCGGACCGCCGCACAGAAGCACAAGAACGACGGGCACCCTGGCTGCAGCGGCGACGCTCTCGATGAGCTTCTGCTGCTGCCCTGGTAGCAGCAGGCTCAGGCGGTCAAGTTCCTCCCTTTCCTGCGTTTGGTCCAGCCCCATGACCAGGATCACATGGTCTGCACCACTGGCCGCATTCACCGCTTGGCCTATCAGGTGGTCGGAGGAGCAGCCAACTGAATCGCAGCCTGGGGAGTAGTGGGCGCCGGTAACGTATCTCTGCAGCCCCTCGAAAGGAGTCACAGCCTTACAAGGCGGGCCGGCGTAGTTGCCGACCAGCACCTTGTGGTCGTTGGCATTGGGGCCAATCACGGCCAGCGATCGGACCCTCGATCTCGAGAGCGGGAGGAGTCTGCCAGAATTCTTCAGGAGCACGATGCCGTCACGAGCTGCTTCGAGCGCCAGGTTCTGATGTGCGGGAGAGCATATTTGGCCAGAATGGATGGAGCCAAAGTAAGGGTGGCGGGAGGGCTCGCCGTCGAAGAGGCCGAGGCGCATGCGGACCGAGAAGAGGTTGTGGAGGGCCCTGTTGAGGTCGGACTCCCTGACCTTCCCCTGTTGAACTGCGGACTTCGTGTGCTGCAACAGATAGTTGCCGCAGTTCACGTCCATGCCTGCGCCATTCGATTACAAACACGGTCATACAGCCCCATCAATCGATCAGTCATCATCATCATCAATCAACTCTTTTTCTCGTTCGATGCACAAACTAAAAGTCTGGGCAGAACCATTTCGGTTTACGAAGAAACACTCACCCCATGGAACTAAATTCTGGACCTTTTTTAACTCAAAACATGTTTAGGGCGAGTAAACCAAATGAACATGAAAGCTGAGAGATAAATAAATAAGTAAAACAAGTTCAACAGATCAGTTGCACTTTCTGAGAGACAAAAAACGAAAATTTATACTGATTACCAGCTTTGAGGACGTCTCCAACAGCATCTTCGGCTGTGGCAGCATAATACTGAGCGTCGTGGATGATGGAAACAGCATCGCAGTCGGATGTGATATACCTGATTGATCATGCGGGCAACAACGTCCCAGACAAATAAACAAGTGATTTAGATTGAATGATGCTGTAGACATCGGTTCCTGTCTCATTTCAAAAGCCTCAAAATTAAGCTCGATTGAAGAAAACGTGTAACTAATAGGCTCACAAGCACTGCGAACACCTGGTTAGGTGGATTGACTTGAAGTCTCTTACATGGAAGAGATGTAAAGCTCAAAGCCAAGAGTGTGCATCCTCTGCCATGTGACTAAGAAATAAGGTCCCCATCATAAAGGAAACTACTCAAAGACAGCAGATTAGTTGCTTTCTCAATGCAATGACGCATGCATGGCGGGGACGCGTTGGAGCTTAGTCTTCATTTGGTGGGACAAGGATTCGGGAGCATGCAGCACGCCAAATCTTGCAACTTTCCACATTTTGAAAACCAAGAAAAGAAAAGGGATAGAAATTGCAGAAAGCACCGAGCACGCGACCATGACTTTTTAAACTGCTTTTCTTTTTTCTTTTGAACCTCTCCAACCCAAAAAGGATAAGCTTGGTCATTCCATGGCCAACACTTCTTAGAAAGAAAGAGCAGAGTCGAGTAGATGGCTGAGGTTGGTTAGCCCACCTGAGCCCAGTGCTCAGGTCAGGATGAAAAAGCAGCAGACAACAAGAGATTGAGCCCATCCTTCTTACCCCTATGTTCAGGGTTTTTCAGGTCTAGGTAAACTTAAGGTTACTCATTTCAACTCTCAAGAGTAGCGCCTACCATCATTTTGCACTTCAGTATATTAGTTAGTAGAGTAATCATGATTAAACTTTCACTGGCCACCAACCCAAACAGCTATACTACACCCATCACACATCTGTTAGAGAGAGAGAGGGGGGAGGCTATATAGACTTACCCGTTGAAGCCCCAATGTTGCCTGGCCGTCGCCGAGAGGAGGTTGTAGTCCGCGCAGCTGGGCACACCGTTGACGCGGTTATACGAGCACATAATGCCGCTGGCCTGACCCTGCTCCACGCAACTTTGGAACGGTGGCTGGTATGTGTCCGCCAAATCCTGCGCCGAAACCTGGCCCCGCCCATGCAAGAGACATCCATAAAAGACTCCCACAAATTGGACTCAGTTTTATCCCATTCTGTTTAAAAAGATGTTTCAAAAGTTCAACCCCATTAACCCTTTTTAACTTCCAATGGAACTTCTGTGGGGAGATGGCTCCCTAGTCCCTTCCTTTATTCAGAAAGAATAACCCTTTTTAACTTAACACTCCCGCTTTAAAACCAAAAAGACCGATCTTTTGTGGAGAGGATTCAGACCAGTTAATTCACCCATGCAGCCACTTGTTAGCTAGTTTACCCAAAAAACAAGCAAACATTAGTGCAGTTTCAGATTTAGAAGATACAACAAGCAATCGAATTCATTTATGTATGGCCCAATGGACACGAAACGACTCCCAGTGAAACTTATGAAAAGTACAGTGTAAAACGCAGGAAGCGTCATGTTCATTTATGGCGAAGAGAAAAAAAAAGAGGGGGAAGGGAAAGGGAAAGGAAGGAGGAGACGGAGGGACAGCAGCTTACGATGGCATTGAAGACGTAGCGAGTGGTGCCCTTCCAGTTATCCAAATCGTAGGCGGTGAAGTGCTTGCAGCAAGCGGAGGCGCGAAGCGGACCGACGCGGCCGTTGCCCTGGAGAGGGGCGCCCTGCAGTCCCCTAACGTAGGCGGCCGCATACCTGCTGCTCGTCAGAGGGTCCTCGCCGGGCGTCTCCTGACCTCTCCCCCATCTCGGGTCCCTGAAAATGTTTATGTTGGGAGCCCAGAACGTCAATCCGGTGGCCTGACCCGCGTTGTACAGTGCTCGGGCTTCGAACCCAATGGCCTGCCATCATCATCATCATCGGCACCCGCTATGAGACCAATAATCAATCCTCCTCTCCCTCGTTATTACGACTATTTGATTCAAGCAACATCACAGAAAAAATGAAAAAAGGAAGGGAGAAGCAGAAATCGGCACCAGTTGGTTGCATCTGCCTTGCTAAATACTGCCATTTCAGTAAATTTTATGAACCGATCAAATGTGAAAGAAAGAAAGAAAACAATGAACAATGCAGAAGCCATCTTTGATCAGTAAGATCGATATGTACGCCTCCCACGGAGAGAGAGAGCGAGAGAAAGGGAAAATGATAAGCAGCCTAAGCTGCCAGTCCAATCAGACACCAACAAAAGGCAGAAATAGAGAGGGGAAATAGCTAACCTGCCTGTTACTCATATCAACAAAAGCCAGAGGGAGAGTCACAGGCAGCGACAGAGAAATAAACGGGCAACCCACCTACCCATCCATTCTAATAGCAGCAAAAGGCAGAGAGACAGCGAGAGAGAGAACTTAAAATCACCTGACCAATCTGGTACCAATGGAGGACATTGAAGGAAGCAGCGGTGAGGATGACTTGAGGGAAGCTGGTAGCAGAGCTGATGCTTCCATCGAAGTGAATCCCTCGCCCGCTTCCAGACACGCCGTGCAGCGACTCGGACCACCAGTCGTAGGCAGGGATGCCGAGCCGTGGCACCCCAGGAGCCGAGTTCACCAGCTGGGTTACCTTCTCGTCAAGCGTGAGCCGAGACACCAGGTCGCGCACCCTCACCTCCAGGGGAAGCGACGTCCTGCAGAAAACGTGAGAACGAGTGGCGGGATCGGCAGGATCGCAGGCGAAAGGCGGCCTCGAGGAAGCGGCCGCCAGTAAGAGCGGCAGAAGGAACAAGAGGCGGAGAAGAGCATGCCTCGTCAAAGAACAAACCTCCTCCATTTCCAACAGGAGGCGACGAAAAACGATTTGATTGCTCTTTGTTCAACGCCAAACAATGATATATAAGGACAGGACACTATAGTAGATGGCTGCCACAGTGTGAAGCTCTGAGCTTCACACCCTTCTAAATGCTTGCGCCGTTGCACAGTGACCAAAAGGGGGCAAGCTCTCCGCCTCTCTTTCTCTCTGGCTACTGCTCACCTACCAAACTACTGAGTCGGAGGGTCATCGTTTAGCAGACCTTCTCAATCTCCTTTTGCTAGAAAACAGGAAGCGGTCTTCTTTTTCATTTTCAAATGTAACCAACCATTCACGGATCATATTATTATTGAGTTTGCATAATCTCGTTATCATGTTTCCTCATATTGAAATTTCAGTTCCCCTAACACCAATGTACCCGAGCTATCAGACATTGGTAAACAAAAAATTCTTCCAAAGTTTCAACTTCATGAATAATGTAGTCGACTCGTGCCACTTCGTTTCTGACCGACATTTTTATGTAGACATGAGCTAAGTTGTAGTTCCTACTCCTAGAAACATGAAAGTTTTGTCTGGCAATGAGAATCCCTCTTCTTTTTTCCCCAATGGAAGCACAAAAGCGAGGGAACGCATAATTGTGAGACCAGCCTGCAGCGTCTTCAATGAAGACAGGGACCCATCGAAGACCCCAAGCAACCTGATTGGGCAACTGCTCATGTCGATCCACTCCACAGTGGGGTCCATTATTTCCATCTACCAAAGGAACCCTAATTTCTAGTACCATTTTAGAGGATGAACATTTTATCCTACCGTTTAAAGGAAAATTGAAGCTCACGTTTAACCCCTTATACACACTCATGTCCTCTTTAATGAGTTATTTTAAGAAAGAGAGAGAGTGTGTGTGTCAGATCCACAAGAAATCGTTTTGGCTGTGGGTTTTTTCAATATGTATAACCGATAGAAAATCAAAGAGAAAAAGTTATTAATTAATGTTAGATTATCTTTTTTTTTTTAATCTATTTCTCTCAACCATCTATCTTGAAGAAATCAATTACCAAGATGATTCTACACTATCAAATGGCAAAAGTTAACAATCAATCACTAAAAAATAATTGTTGTATGAGCATTAACAATAGTTTATGATGCAGCAATAGTTCATGACAACTTTAGTAATGCTTTTTGGTTCTTTTAGACACATATTTTAAATTTTAACATATGGTATATATATATATATATATATAAAGAGGATATTTTATTGTTGTCGTGTATGCGGACATGTTGGATGCTAAAATTCAAAAAGTTATGGATAAAAGACACTAAGACAGTCACTAGATTGACATTATTCAAAACGTTATCAATAAAGACAATCATGAAATCGACATTAGCCAAAGTTTGTGGTAGAACGACGGTTTGTGGTGGTACAATAACTTTTGGAGGAAGAAATTATGGAGATGGAAATCATGGAAGATGCATGTTCAAAGATATGACGAGATTATTACCAAGGAAAGTAGGTCACATCACTTCCCGCCAAAGTCCAATACTCAAATTTTGATTTAGACTAGCAATCACGTGATGAAGAACAACAATAAGAAGTCTTTATGTCTAGCAAATAAAATATGCTTTACGCGTACTAAAGCCGGATCATCCGCCAGATTCAGATTTAGTTTAGTATTCTAGATCAGAACGGGTAACGAAACACCTGGTCTAGTAAACAACTTAGCAAATGATCATCGATTCGGCCTGGCACATGACCCGATCAAATGCAAATATATATATATATATATATATATATTGCAGGGAAGAACCTTATATGATTGTTGAGTTCATTTATTCACTGCCAAGAGTTCAAAAAATTAAAAAGTTATCCACTGACGATTGGTGTTCATAAATTTAAAATATGGACATGTCCCCTCCTTTGCCCATGATAAAGAAAGCTTCTTCGTTTCTCCATCACCTCGGCCTTGTGACAAGTGATGAAGCACATGGGGTGTCGACTTCATTAGCTCGAATTCTCAAGCCCAATTATCATGTCAGATTTGGTGCATGGTTCCTTCTTGCAGGAGATAAATTATATGTACAGGAAGATCACTTCAGCGTTTTTGTTGTTTCCAGTTTATAAAACCCGCCAACCGACCAGTGTTGCCCAAAGATTTCACCGTGAAATAATAATAATAATAATAATAATTCAATGTTGGCGACCAAGTTTATGTCCACACGACTTGCCTTCGTTGAGCATTCACATATTGGTCGAAAAACAGGAAGACAGTGGAAGAGTAAATTCCCATTTTTGCTCGACTTATATCTTCAATTCTGTATTTCAGAAACTAAGCAAATATGAGAGTTTCGATTAATGGTGATCTCTTTCATGAACCGTGGCCTTGCAGCCATCTGATCATGTCATGTCCTTCATTCACCATCCCTCAACCCTCACCAGTTATATTCTTACCATTCTCAAGGGATATACTGATGGTAGCAGCAAGACTGGCATCATGAAGGATCATGAGATGATGATCCTAGATCAAATACCTTGCCACTTTACACCCTAAGTTTTCTCATGGTATATATTGTCCATGCAGGTCATGGTGATCGAGTCTCAGTCAGGTTTCCCTTCCAAAGAGTAGGCCTTTCTTACCTTCGAGGAAAAGGACTGCAATCTTTCTGTACTGCAAAAGTGGGTACAAATATTGAAGTATAGTCTGGGTACCACCCGAGGCAGAGACCCTTGGTGGAACCGTGGAAGCTTTGGCTTTGAGTAGGAGCCCAAGACAGCAAACCTTCAATCACGCGCTTTTTTGAGTCATGTTTGAATGTCAAAATCTCTAGAGATCGTTTTGGAGACATAAGCACATAGATCAAGGCGTATTGATTCGGCCTCCCTATTCCAAGGAGCACAAGGATCATATATTCAATTGCGGCCTGTATTAAACTAGACTCTTGCATTTTTACATCTTAATGAACAGCGTTTTTATTAGAATATCTTGACAAAAGACATCTAACTTTCAGTTAAATAATAGCACACTCAACTTTCAAAAGAAACTTGCCATCTTGTGGGTGTCCATATGTGTGTCCATTGAAGTCGTCACAAACAGTCGGCTAGTTCTTGGGATTTAAAGCTCTTCGTTTCTTTCATCTTTCAAGATTTTGAGCAGAGTGGTTCTTTCTCGTCTTATTATCTCTATTTAGTCGGGCAACTCTATTGAATAATTGTTTCCTTCTTTTCGTTTTTTCTCATCTGTAATTTTCTCAATGTGGAATCATCAATAATGCAACCATCATTTTCTCCTCCCCCTTCTCCTCCACCACCAAATTATTATATACAATAACACGTGATGCCTTTTGAGCGGCGTGCTCTCTTTCTCCATGTGAAGTTAGCAAAAGCTGACACGACGGTTTTGAACCTCATCAAATTAGTCAAAGAAATTTGGAGAACAATTCTCACTATATCTTAGATTCTTCATCATATCTGCAATCATATCATAGATTTCCCTGGTCTTAGGATGGGATTTGTCTCCTTTCACAAACTCGTGAACCATGTTGTCCACTTCAATAGAGCTGCAACCAGGTGTTTTTCTAATTCCGCTTTTCTTCATCTTTTTCCTCACATAGGCTGCATCTTCCCACCTTCCACCAGCAGCATAAATACTGGAAATAAGAACGCAGAGCCCTTCTTCTTCCTGCAACCCCCTCTGCAGAATATGATCGGCCACAATTCTACCCAGTTGGTGATCGCCATGAGTTCTGCAACCACAAAGCAAATTTCGCCAAGTAACAACATCAGGCTGTACAGGCATGCCCATCGTGAACTCATAAGCAGCATCTAGCATTCCTGCTCGGCAAAACAGATCAACCATACAACCATAATGCTCAACCTGTGGCTTGATTCCATACTCGGTCAACATCTCATCAAAATGAAGCATCCCCTCGTTCACTAAGCCTGAATGGCTGCAGGCACGTAGAACTGCTACATAAGTTACTGCGTTAGGAATCACCACGGTCTTCATTCTATCAAAGAGATTCAATGCCCTCCTTCCTTCTCCGTGAAGAGCACAACCATCGATTATCGATGTCCAGGAGATGACATTCTTCACAGGCATTGCCTCAAAAACAAGCAGCCCTTTGTTAATATCTCCACATTTAGAGTACATACTAATCAGTGCGTTTCCAAGCGCAAGCCTTTTGTCATGTCCTTCAGTCAATGTTTTCGCACGAGACATGCGTTCCTGAAGCTCTTCTCCAATCAATTGACCTGAAACTGGATTCCAGGAAATCACGTAACACTTGAAAATTCTGGCGACGTACTTATGCAACCATTCTCCTATTGTCAATGCACCCAAGCTAGCGCATGCCGATAATGCACTTATCACAGTGACCACATCCATTTTCACTTTCTTGCATTGCATGTCATTCAAAACCATTAAAGCCTTCCGGTATAACTCATTCTGTACATAACCAGCAATTATTGCGTTCCAAGAAGCCAGCGTCTTCTGAACAGGCATTTCATCAAACAATTTCCGTGCGTCGCCAACCCGGCCAACACGACAGTACCCACTAATCAACGCATTCCAAGAGACAACATTCCGCTCGGGCATTTGGTCGAACAACTGGCGCGCAGACTCCAACCGTCCGACAATTGCATAAGCATGTACCAGTGCCGTCAGGACGAAGACGTCGCAGCTAAAGCCAGCTTTCACGACATGACCATGAACGGCCATGGCCTCCTGAAGGAGGTTCAAGCGGCCGCAGGCCTTGATGATGAACAGGAAAGTGTGGCGATCGGGAACAACGGATGTCTCGAGCATTGTCAAGTAAAGAAGCAGCGCTTTCAGGGGCGACTCGCTCTGCGCGTACCCTCGAACCATGACATTGAACGCGGAGATGTCCGGGCGGGAGATGCGGGCGAACAGAGACGAGGGGAGTCGAAGGGTGGCGGATTCAACCTCCACGGCGGCCTTGAGGAGGTGGGAGGTGAGGTGGGGAGGGGGCCCCACCTTCACGACCAGCGCGTGAATTCGGCTGAGGTCTTCCGGCGAGGAACATCGGCGGAGCAGGTGGAGGAGAGGCGGCGGCCGTACATGTGCGGCCGCCTGGAAGCGCTGCCGTGTCACATTTTCAAAGCCGCAGGGGCTACTGCCCATCATCATCATTGCCATGTAGATTTTATGCCTTCACGTTCTTTCACAACCAGGGCAGTGGAAATCTAGAACTGAAGGATTGACGTAATGGGAGGACAGAGCTACGGCGGTGCGGCCAATCAGGATTTTGCTTTATCGGCGTCATTTTGTTGCAAAAGATTGTCGGTGTCGGTGTACCGATCAATCTAACTACATATTGGTGATACCAAGGATTAATTTGAGAAAAATTAACAGCTGAATATTTTCTAATTAAAAAGTATGTTTGGAGGCCCATCTTCAAAATACCGATATTGTAGATTGCATCTGAACGTTAAGGTAACATTGTGAAAATTTGTTTTTTTAATTTATTTTGAAATTTTGGTTTATACATTTGGGTAATAAGACTAAAACTTATCTTTTTTGTAACCCTTGGAGTGTCAGGTTATTCATTCCGTTTTGAAAAACAGATTTTACCAAAAAAGGGTTTTGGCAAAACTTAATTTTGGTATCATCCAAACACGCCTAACATAGTGTCTTTTACCTTCAAAACTTGGTTTTAGGGCATCATCCAAATGCCCCCTTGAAAAGTTTGAGGAAATCAATTGAAAACAAGTTAAGTGCTTTTAGGGGATGTCATTACTCAAGACTGTTAGGGATGTCAATATATATGATTTGAATTAGATATTTGATTGAACAGATAAAAAAAATCAGATATGAAAAAAAATAATATCCAATTAAGAAATCGGATTGGATTTCAGATTTAAGAATTGGATGTACATAAATATCTGATTGGATTTGGATCAAATTTATTTTTAAACAAGCACCCTATATGTAATGCTATTACATTTTGAAAATTAGCAACATCCGGTTAAAATTTGGATTTGGATATGGATACAAAAATAAGAATTAGATCGAACTCGGATTGTAAAAATGAATTTTGGATTCGGTATATGGCTTCTTTTTGTTCGTATTTAAACCCAAATATGTGTATATCTGAAAAAGTGAATGTTATTAAGGGCATATTTGATCTGAATCTGATCCGTTGATATCCCTAAAGATGACCCTATTATTAGTCTTTTTGATGCAATGGAGGAGAGAATTTCAACTCTAATCCGACGATCAACACCTGAACTAAGTGAGGGAGAATCAAGAACAAGAATGCAATAAGAATAATCATCAAAGCAAAAGAAAACTTGAGTGGTAATTTGGATTTTCATTAACTCGTGACCATGAATCCCTAGATTTGGATCCAAACAAAAACAAATGAAATAAAAAACATAAAAGGTATATGTTGATGCACCGCTCTGAGTCACTTCTCCACATAAAGAAATGATGGGATATCCCCATAAAAAAGTGAAATTTTTTTGTTCATAAAGAAAAAGAGACCGAAAGTATGTTGTCCATTGAATCCTCTTGCATAAGCTGGCATCCACGTTACTTAAATCGGGCTGGCATGGTTGGGTAAGCTTTGGCTGTCAAATGTGGGCAGCCATATATGATTTATATTCCATGAGTTTGTACAGGTGAACAGTAGTGCAGTATTGTTAAAATATGCTTTAAAACCAAATCCATCGGCAAAAGGATTTAGATAATTGGCACAAAATCAGAATCCTTTATGCAAACCAACTTTGAGTTTACATTTTTCAATCAAAAACATAAAAATATGTAAAAGAAAAAATGAGACAAGGGTTCTTTCTAACTCAGAATGGCCCTAAAAGTTTCACTTTGGCTCTGGATTTCTATTTGCCAAGGAAAAGCATATTACCAGAGTCAAAAGGCAAGTTGGAGTTTGACAGATTCTACAAGAGTAATGGCCTTTCCTTAGAGGCTTATCCTCCCGATAACATCTCACTGAAACAGTGTCTTCTTTGTGAAAGCTGCAACTAATTGATTAAAGCGTCTGTCTTCTCTTTCCTGAGTAAAAGCTCCTACCGCCATTACCCACTTATTGTTGAAACCCACAAAGTTCTCCTCTCCTCCATCCCTACACTATCAACCTAGCTTCATAAGATCTGTTCTCATGTGTAGAATGAGGATTTGTTTTGATCTGTAGGTTCATAAGATTTGTTCTGATGTCTAGCTTCATAAGATCTGTTCTGATGTGTAGAGTGAGGATTTCTAACTTGTGCAGTAAGATGAGGATGGCACCGACAGGTTGAAGTAAAAATTTGACTGCGCAGTAAGCTAACCATGTGGGAATGTCTTCATCTCTCTGTCTTTTTCTTGTTTAGATGCTCATTAAGGGCCGAACATAAGATGCCAGTCGGCCACGAATCGAGTCGAGCTGCAAGCTTCTTGATCCATTTCTTACTTCTTAGTCTGAGTGGAGATCGGCCTTGCTGACCCAATGTCCACCCCTGACTAGAACTTTCTGGCTAAGGGACATTGGTTGTATAGATTAGAACATGAAGGTTCACTAATTGTATGTAAATATCGATATATAAATAATAGTATTTGCGTGCTGCTAGTGTGGGCAATTGCCCACACTTGCCTCCGCTACTGTCCCTCTTCTATCTATGATGTGAGAGGCCATAAAGTTGAAGGGGTGAAGATGATCAAAAGGTGTCCTAGAAAATGGTGTTTATGCTTGTCCATACGTGAGTAGGCTTGATACCTAGAGGTGACTTGTTGCACTAATTGTACGTATGATCGTCTCATATTTCAGACCTAAAGCTCTACTTTAACATATAAGATTTGGTGAATGTTAACTAGCTAGGGACCTTTTATGAGCTCAATAGAAAACCTCCAAACTTACATATCTATGGGCTTGTGAGCAAGGATTATGAATCTCAACCATTCTTGGCTCAGATCACCTGCAGTTTTTATTAATAATATATGCTTAGGAAGAAGATACGTGAGCGTAATAAGTACAATATATAAGTTGTGTTTGGATGGGAGATTTTGTGACAACTAGGTTTTGTGACAAATTGAAATTTATCAATTTTTTCAGAACTAGTTTATGTGTTTGATTGACACTTCCAAAACAATGTTTTCTACATATTATTCATGCTGTTTTAAAGACATTGTTTTGTTAAAACTGGGTTTTTTCACAAACTCAGTTTCGATTCATATCCAAACGCGCCTTAAATACTACTTTCAAGGCAAAATAACTTGTTGCATTCAAAACAGCATTCAAAGGTGTCAACTAAACATGCCCATATTGGTTTTTTGTACATATATTATGAGTTGCCCACTATTCTTTTGGACATTATGCGACGATTATCAGTTTGGGAGGGCCTCAAGCTTTCTACTTTTTCTTTAAGAGATCATGACGGGAAGGACCTCATCAATTAGGGGCAGAGCCAAGGTAGGGGGGGCAGAGCCAAGGTAGGGCTTGCAAGGGAGGGCCCCGGCCTCACCTTAAAAAAAAAATAAAAAATTTATGTGTAAATTAAAAAAATAATTGTCCTATGTAAAAATTTTAAAAAACGATAGTTTGGCTCATGTCAAAATTTAAAAACTTTATTCAGCCTCAATTATAAAAAATTTCTGGCTCCAGTCTTTGTCATGGCTTTATCAACCAATGGCTTGATGCACAAGGTGGGGAGAGGGCTGCTCGCCTGTTCTTCTTGAGAGGATCAATTTTTGTGGGGAACTTGGAAAAGAAAAGAAGGTTATGAACTACAATGATGAGGCTAAAAAGAATGAGATGCCTTTTTGACTGCGGGCAATACTTTTGCAATAGAAGATTGGTGGTAGTGTGAATTTCTTTCTCAGCCAACAAGAGGAAAAAAAAGCTACTTCCTTAATCGATTCTACCAAGTTCATTGCTATAAAGGAACCAGAACTTTTCGTTACCGGATTACAGCACGATGTGATTCACTAAAACCAGGGGATCGAAATGCACACGGCTAAAATCCCATTGCTTAAACAAACAGTGGATTTCTCCAATCTTCCTATCGATATGAATCTATGCTGCTTTCTAAAAGTTTGATTTAAGGCCTACTGTGGATCTCAACTCAGGTACACAGACCTGGCCTTATTTTCTGGTTCTATGGTTGATATCTAATATGATCGATATTCTCGATCGACCAACCAAACGGTTGGTATATTTTTGACAGTTATTAAGTGGTTTATGTTACACGGGCCAATAATTACGGATTTTATGAGACTTTTGACATTTCATGACACAGCATGCATGCAACTATTCAGCAAAGTTGGTTGGAACAGACTGATTCAAGTTCAACCAAAATTTTTTATTAAAATTGCTTATGGTTATGTTTTAAAAGATAGCATTATATTGCTTAACCTGTTAAGTTTTGATGTATTTGTACAACAATGAAATAATGTGATTTCTATTTTAATTAAATTTTTACATTTATTTTGCCGCCCTTCCCTTGCCGGTGCCGGCGAGGTCCAAGAGCCACAGTCCGTTCATGTTCACGTGGGTGGGGCTCCTCTTCCTGTTCCACCGTTGTTTTTTTCCGGCTTCCCTCACTGCCGGTGCTTCCGTGCTGCGCAAACCCATGGATTTGGCAGATCTGCTCTGGCGTACGGTCCGCATAATTGGAGAGTTCAAGAATGAAAGGTTAAAAACAAACTCCCTCCCTCTCCCTCTCTCCCTCCTTTCCCTGTCAATTCTCTTCCTGCCTTTTCATCGGGAACAGAGGACTTACAGAAACTTGGCCATCTTTTTTTTTACCGTTGGTGCCCGCCGAGTTCTTGACTTTTCTAGTCAACGTCAATGTCAAGGAGATGGGCTGCGCTCGGAGGGCTGCCTGGCCCATGGGCCGACAAAGCTGCCCCGGTCTGCCCTCAAAGGCTGCAAAAGCCGAGACCCCACCACCATGTTTGTGAAATTGAAAAAATTGAAATGCTAAGCCAGAAGAAAACAGCTAATGAGAGAAAACTCAGATTCAGAACATGCAGAGCAACAAAGGTTTAGATCAGATTGTCAAATAGAAAAGATGGGAATAAAGGCAAACTGCTTAGCCATCAATGAGATGGCTCTCAGCCCCCATTCATTGTTAAATAAATTTACTGAACATTTTGGTAGTTCGTTTATCAAACATAGGAAAGGAGATTGACATTTACGTCCTCTAGCGCTTCCTTGGTGGGGAGTGGAAGGACCAAGAAAGGTTCATTTCATTAACTTTGGTGTCTGCGAATAGTAAATGGCTTTCTCTGTCTGTGGCATGTAACGTGTTAAAAAGAACGCCGCTCTTGAAAAAGAAAGAAATGGAATTGTGGAGTTGGAAAGCATTGAAGATATACTGCCAAAGTTCAGAGGAGGCGCACTTCACATACTCCCATGCACATACTAAACTACAAACCCCTCCCTCCCTGGCACCCTGCTTCCCACTATACCACTCCTTTTACTCTCTCTCTCTCTCTCTATAGTATCGCTGTACGAGATTCCTTCTTCTCTTTTGCAAAAACCACCTACCTTTGCTTCTTTATCTGTATTTTTTATTGTTTCGTTTTCGTTCATGGTTTCCCTCCTCTTCCGCATTGGCGTGTGAGTGTTTTTGCCAGCACCAGCTTCAGTTCTGCCCGAAAATAGAAGGCACGACATTTACTATGCTGCCATTTTTTCCAGAGAGTTTTTTTCTTATGCTTTTCTTTTGCGTTTGTCGAATGGATACATGAAAAGAGACAAGGAGTTAATCAAAGGCCTTGCTTTTTCCTCTTTTGCTCTTGTTTTTGTTTGGCACGGTTCGAATGCAGGCACAGGAAATGTGTGTTCTCTTTAATTCTATAAAATTGTGAATCTTCTGATTTGGGTTTCTCTGTTATTTCTTTCATTCTTTCTGAAGAAGAAGAAGAAGTTGAAGTTTCTGGTGGGGACCGAGAAAAGGGAAAAAAATGGGATGTGCTAGCTCGAAAGCGGAGAAAGATGAAGCATTGTTGCTGTGTAAGGAGAGGAAGAAATTCATGAAGATTGTCATTGATCGAAGGTACGGTCTGGCTGCTGCCCATGTTGCCTACATCCAATCCCTGCACAAAGCTGGGGATTCCCTCCTGCGTTTTGCCAAAGCCGAAGCAATGCCGGAATGCTCCACCTCAACTTATGCAACCACCGAGACCACTGAGCGCCAGATTGCTTTTGCGGACAAATCCTCGCCCTCTCACTCCTCTAACTTCCCTTCCCCCCTTCCTGGCGGAGCTCCTGTCGGCGGCGGCATTGATTCACCCCAACAGGGAAGCCCATTGTCGCCGATTTTTCTGTCGCCTCAGAGTCGCTCCACTGTTAGTTTCATGAAGTCTGGGGGGACTGTGGTCGCCTCAACTTTCCAGCAGAGACCGCCCGAGCTTGGCTCTGTTGGGTTCGTGGAAGATTCCGATTACACTATGTCCCCTACTTTATTCCCTCCTCGACCACCTCCCGGGATGGATCCATCGTGGGATTTCTTTGATCCTGTCGAAGATTCTGATAATCTTCACTCGACTATAGGAGGGGATGGTTTCTCTATGCCATTCGAAACTTCGGATAACAATTCGCCCATTCGGAGCTCCCAAAACCAGCGTTCCAGGATCGCTCACGCTTATACTTTCACTGGGTTTCCTTCTGAGAGATTGGACACGGGAACTCCACCGGAGAAACAAGAAGCTAGAAATCCGAAGAAACACAGCAAAGTTCATGATGATGATGGCCATGAGAACATGTTGGTTGCGGAGGCAGAGGAGGTGCCATCTACTAGCAATGCATTAGAGGTCAGACAATCCAGGAAGGAAGGCAATGCAGTGGACGAAAAGGAAATGGCATCAGAAAGAAAGGATGCATCGGAATTCATTACACACAGGGCCAAGGATTTCTTATCAAGCATTGAGGAAATTAAAAACTGGTTCCAACGGGCCTGTGAGGCAGGAAAGGAAGTATCCAGGATGCTAGAAGCCAACAAAGTTCAACCTACCTGTACGGAATTTAGAGGTGGATGCAAGCTATCTCCATCATTGATTGTTAATTGTTATATGCTTCTTTATATCAAGTCATATTGATTTTTTTCGTGCATGAAAACTCATGGTTGAAGTATTTAACTTTTCATCCCATCCTTTCCATCATCTGTCTGTCATGAATGTTTTTTCGCCACTGTTCATCTGCATGCAATAATTTATCCTTTTTCTCCAACATCAAATAAGGGTCGCCTTATCTAATTTTATTTCAAATAACTAATTTGTTTGTTTCATGGTGCATTCGACTTTACTTCCTCGTGGTATGCTTAAAGCTGCTTCTTTCGGTTAAGTAACTGCGTAATCAAATGCCGTTACTTACAAACTATAGATCTATGATAAGAGCCCATTTGCACCCTTCCTGATTATTTTAATGGTTATGATGTTTTTTCTTGAAAATGTTGATCTGTAATCAAATGCATTTATGTGGTGTATGAGTTACGATCTATGACCACCGTACATAACATTGTAAATTTCATACATTTTTGTAGATGGTCCCCAACTTGTTACCAAGGTTATTTCTTGGCATCGATCTACATCATCACGCTCATTCTCATCTAGGAGTCCTCTTGTTTTTGCACCGAAAGATGATATTGATGACAGTAGCAGTGACTTTGTTGAGGATTTCTGCATGATCTCGGGAAGCCATTCATCTACTCTGGATAGAATGTACGCATGGGAGAGGAAACTTCATGATGAAGTAAAGGTAGTTCACTGTCCATTCACTTGTTTGGATATCTAAAACTGTCCTTTGCACGTTTATTTCGGGGACATTTTATGATTTTTGATATATTCTAGGTCGAATTGGCTTGATGACCTCTGATTATGGAAGATAAAGCTTAAAAATTTGAAATAGTTCTCCTATTATCATCCAATTACCACATTTAAAATTTCTGTTCTGTTTTTCTGCCTCTTGCTACATGCATTTTGCCTTCTTCTGGGGGTTTTCCTAACTCTAATTTACAAAAGTTTCTTGTCATACTTACGTATACAGCTCTCTTCAACAATTTCCAGGATTCTATATTTAACAAAATGCCTAGCTTTTCATTTTCTTTGGATGCCCCTTGCTTTCAGTATATGGTTTAGGTAATAACATGTCAAGTTATTTTAGTAGTAGAATTCCATCTAGACCCTATGTTTTCCTGATGCCTAAAATAAAAGAATATCGACGTAAATTACTTTGAAATTTGAATAACTATGAGTATTCTCTGTGTGAGCCAACTGGGCTGGTAAGTCTATTTTTGTGGCAGTTCTAGCTTGTTGATTGCCAGGTTCAATCACTGTTATACTCGGTCACTATGATATGATAAGCTAACTAGGGAATGATTTCTAAAGTTGTCTAATTCAATTCTCTGCACAGTGATGTTATTCCAATGTTGGTGGTTTGCACGTCATGCTGCTAATGTGATAGGGTTAGTCCTAATATGTGTTGGGCTTACTGAGTGCACTTCTACTATTTTTTAGGCCAGTGAATCTGTAAGAAAGGAGTACGATAGAAAATGTGGTCAACTCAGGCATCAGTCTGCAAGAGACCTTAAGAAACATGTGATTGACAAGACTAGGGCTGCTGTTAAGGATTTATATTCGAGGACTAATGTTGCTATTCAGGCACTGGAGTCGATATCTAAGAGAATTGAGAAATTGAGGGATGAAGAGCTTCAGCCGCAATTATTGGAGTTGATACAGGGGTACTTCCATTTTTCTTCCACATCTTGATATTTCTTTTGGGATTGTAGTTTTCCGGTTAATGAGCACCATTTGGTTTAGGTTGTTTAATATGATTGTTTTCTTTCATTATTTGTGACAACTGAATGTTCTTACTTGGTGATGTATATGGAAGAGTATGAAACTGGTAGCTTTTGTTATTTGGGTTATTTCTATTTGTGTTGTAAAATTATAGGAAACTTTTTATGTCTTTTTGTGTTTTCATTTGGTTATTCTTTGAAGTCTCATGAAATGAGTCCTTATAACTAGGCTTTGCTGTTTCAATATGTTTTATTTGCTCTTGCCTTCTGAACATTGATATATTGACTCTATTTTCTTACTTCAACTTTGCTCATTAAATATTAGATCATTGTCACATATGCCACTGTCCTTTTTTCTGTTTGAAAATATCATATGAAAAACTGAAAAATGAGCAACACAAAAAATGTCAAAATTTGCAATATTTTGAAAAATCACAACCTATCATGTTTTTTATTGCATTTTTGCCATGTTTACTAAGGAAGATTGTTTTTATTACATTTTGGCCTTTTGGGTTTCTGTCAAAATTACTATAGTTAACTATTTTGAATTTTATTGATATTTTTGTAAGAAAATTAGTTGGCCACCTCTCATTTCATATTTTTCTATTATTTATATACTATTTTTTTTTTGAATTCCAAGTTTTTTCTGAGAAAATTAATCTTCCCAGTCAATACCTCTGAGAAAATTAATCTTCCCAGTCAATACCTAAGTAAACATTCCTGGTGGAACCTGAGAATGTTGTTTGTAATGATATTTTAAATTTTTAATTGAAGTTACCGGACTTACCTCAGAAGTCAGAACCACTCTCAGAAAGTGCACGAAGCCATAATGTTTTCAACTTATTTTCTTCTAAAAGAAATTCTTTAATCTCTATTTTTGATCATTTAAGTACTCAAATCTTAAATGTGGAACAAGCTTGGCGGGCACTGCTTGATGCAAACTTAGATATGACATATCACCATTCTTTGCAGTCCTTCACTTGCTATTGTAGTTTTTGCAGTTGCTTTTCTTTCCATATTCTCCATTCCTTTTCTGTCATCATTAGGTTCTTTGCTCCCTCAAATAATTTGATACAAGCTTATATTTCTTGTTGCAAACATAGGCCTATGGAGCAGTTTTGGATATGAATGAGATCTATAGTATAAACTATAAGCAACAGCATCAGTATATGTTTGAAGTCAAGCCTGTAGGATAATTCATCATTGTAGCTTACAGGGTTGATATGGTGCCTTGGTTTAAATCAGATTCTACTGGATTAACCTACTGAACGAACTGAAACTTTGCAAGACTGGTCTGGTTTGCCAACTCAGTTCTGTGGACCAGATTTTGGCATGACTCCTTCAATCATGAATACACATTGAATGGAGTTGTACATGTACATGTTTTTGTGTGTCTGCTGTCATGCTCATGGATTACAGATCTCATAGTTCGATCTCATGCATGTTTGTATCCTTTATGGTTTGGCAAATCTAAACCTATTTTGTGGCTGAAATTTAAACATTGATTTGTCTGACAAGTTGACTTGTAGACTCATATCCAATGTTGTAAAAAGCGTATCGTAAGGCGTATCGTTCGGGCTTTAAGATACGCCGTATCGTAATGTATCGTAACGTATCGTAACCGTATCGTAAATTTTTTAAAAAAATTATTAATAAATCAGAAAAAATTTTAAAAAAATCAAAAAAATTATAAAAAAATCAGAAAAAATTAAAAATAACAAATTCTTCATAGAAAA